>JAQGAW010001676.1:0-18019 GCA_034698025.1 Phthiracarus crinitus
TCTGGTTACTTCTATCACACTGCGAGGTTAACTAAGACTGCGGGACAATACAAGACAGTGAAAGGACAGCAAACAGTTTTAATTCACCCAAATTCATCTCTATTTGAGGAAAAGCCGCGATGGGTTTTGTATCATGAATTAGTTTTAACCACTAAGGAGTATATGCGACAAACCATTGAAATAGAATCTCAATGGTTATTAGAAGTGGCGCCACATTATTATAAGAATAAAGAAATTGAAGATTCGACTAATAAAAAAATGCCCAAACAATTGGGAAAATCTAGTGCTGAATTAAATCGAGTTTACCCTAAATTATAAATTAGTTTTTACTCATTTGTTTTGTATTATACATCATTATCTATCATTAATAAATATTATGATTAGTATTATATAAATGAAATTAGTATTATAATACTATCTGTAAATAAATATAAGATTAATAATTAATTAATAATTAATTTAAAAAATTACAAATATTAATCGAAGATCAATTATTCTCTGCTAATAGAGGGCAATACGTGATGATTTTTAAATTTAGTGCATTTAATAGAGCGGCGCATGCGTTGACTGGCTTTGTTGCACGTTGTGAACAGGTATGCCATGCTTTACTCACTTTCAATAGTCCACTGATACTGTGCAGTCGCATGTTCTCATAATTATAGTAATTATATTATTAATTGTAATTATATTGTGATTTTGATTCGTATTTAAACTCAATTCATCATATCAATCATAATACTGTTTGATATTAAGTGAAAATTCTGGTATTTTCATTAAAATAACATTTATTTAATTGATCCACAAAACAGACAGTAAAACGTAGCGAAAACGTGCGTTTCATGTGATCACGAATAGAGTGTAAACAACATTACATCATATTTAGTGTTTACAATCAACAACTCAAACATCAAAAATGGCATTAAAAGCATTTCTTAAGAGAAAAGCTCAAAATCAAAATTTGGAAAATGAATCGATATCTCCGAACAATAACGCCAACAATAATAACAATGCGCTCAATCCGTCGAAAGTAATGAAATGCGAGACAACCGATGATATTGGAAAAAGATTGATGTCGAAAATGGGTTACAAAGAAGGACAAGGATTAGGTAAACACTCTCAGGGAGACGTGGATGTGATTCCGCAATCGAAGCAAAAGGGAAGACGAGGTTTGGGTTATCAGTTGAGTGATATAACAGTCGATAAGCAATACGAATGGAGTCCCGAAAAGGAAAAGCAATTCATTAATGTTAATGAATGCGTTCAATGGCTTCCAGAATGTGAATTAGAATTACCAAATATCGAAACGATGAACACATGGAGTTTGGAAGCGCCAAAGAAGCTCACACTCAATGATGAAACCCATTTCGTTGATCATAATATACTAAAAGGTATATTACAATGTAAAGATGTTTTCGACAATTTAAGTGGTCCTGAACTAAGAAAAGCGAGATCACAATCAAATCCTTTTGAGACAACAGAGAAGGGAATATTTCAAAACAGAGCAGCGATGAAAATGGCAAATATCGATTCAATTTACGAGTTTATGTTTACCGAACCAATGGATGAAAACAATAAATCATTCGTAAAACCATCAGAATTGCTTTACTTCGCTGACATATGCGCAGGTCCTGGAGGTTTCTCAGAGTACATCTTATGGAAGAAAGGATGGCAAGCAAAAGGATTTGGTTTCACACTTAGAGGTTCAAACGATTTCAAGTTAGAAGATTTCTTTGCTGGTTCTCCTGAAACATTCGAACCACATTATGGCGACGGAGGTCTTAATGGTGACGGAGATATCTATAAACCACAAAATCTGATCGCATTTCGAGATTATGTGCTTAAGAACACGGATGGAGGCGTTCACTTCGTTATGGCTGACGGAGGCTTTTCGGTTGAAGGACAGGAAAACATTCAAGAAATCATGTCTAAAAGACTTTATTTGTGCCAATTTGTTTGCGCTCTCGCAATATTGAAACAAAATGGAAGCTTTGTTTGCAAATTATTCGATATCTTTACGCCATTTAGCGTTGGCTTAATCTATTTGATGTATAGAGCATTCAAACGCGTTTCAATACACAAACCGAATAGTAGTCGACCCGCGAATTCCGAACGATATATTGTTTGCAAATGGAAAAGATCTGGAACTGTTCCAATCGAACAATTCTTATTTACGCTCAATTGTCAATTAGATTTGCAAACCAGAGAAAAGTCTACTCAAGATATCGCTGAAGTCGTACCGATGAGTTTGCTCAAACAAGATAAACAATTTTATCAATATATTTGTGATTCAAATAATAGTATCGGCAAATGTCAGATTCTATATCTCTCAAAAGTAAAGGCTTTTGCAGAAAACGCTAATTTAATAGAAGAAAGACAGTTAGAACTCAAAAAAGAAAGTTTAGCGCATTGGAAAGTGCCATCAAAAGCGAGAGTTGCGCCGTCGCGTACCGATGCTTCGAGTAAGTTTAAAGATTTGATGTCCAGATCGAATTCGTCCAGTGATTACTTCGGTTACAAACCCAAGATGTTGGCTCGCGATAATTTGAAAGCAGAATTAGCGAATGTACATGAATTCAAATGTATGGTTTTGGGAGCAGAACACGATTCGCTGCAATCCGTATCGATAAACAATCTCACTTCGATTCGCGGTTATTTCCTTGGAATGGGAAGACAAAACATATATTACTGGGATGGCCTTTCATCGTCAAAATGGACCAAATTTGAAGTTAAACTGGAATTACCTCCAGAAACGTTAATATATGGAGAACAAGTGCAAGAACTTCAAGGAGAGAGCAGAGCTCAAAAGAAAATATCTGCTTTTCATATCATAGATATTCTTTTTATCGGTGGAAAAGATTATCGAGACGTTTGCTTCGAAGAAAGACTGGCATTGGCTAATAAATTAGCAAAAGCTGTCACAAAATGCACTCAAACCGAATACGCTGCCATTAGAGTCAAACAAGTGTACGATTTAGTCAATTTCCAAACTATATTTAATAGTATCGATATGAGAGAATGTAAAAGCGGTGCGAAGAAAGATAGATTATGCTATGATATTATTTATAGCGGAAATCGATTCTTAATACCATATGGTTTATTAATTATAAATACTGTGAAGAAACCGTATATTTGTAAATGGAGTCGTAGTCGTCAAAAGCCATATTACTTCAACACTAAATCTAATCGATCGACGTTTGAATTTCCAAGCGAAGCATTAGCTGATTATAAGTACACGTATTCGAATCGAATCATTTGGAAATGGGATTCAGAGGCAGCTCTTTTCGACCAACCGATCGATAAACACGAACATTTGGACAGATGTTTAATTAATAATTTTATTAATGACATGAAATTTAAATAGTTTTATATTCTTTAAATATTATTTTGTCATTATTTTTCGTTCATATTTAGTCATACATTTTGACTTAAATAGTCATTTATTTTTCGTTTATATTTCGTTTATATTTAGTCATAGATTTTGACTTTAAATATATATTCATTTATTTTTCGTTTATATTTAGTCAAACATTTTGACATATCATTTTTTGTTATTCGATTAATACTGATTTATACTATTAATAAAGTGATTTTAATAAAATCGTTTTCTATTCATTTCATTTTTACGGTATTTATAGATCTATTTTTATTATTTTCCCTGATTTTATAGTTAAGATTTTAAAATTTTCTGTTATGTTTTAAATTATAGATGGATTACCATTTTAATTAAATTTTAAAGAAAGGGATGAGTTAATAATTATTCTAATTTCTAAGTTTATACTCTATTATTTCTAATTTTTTTATTGAAAGTTTTAAGGGTTGAGCTGTAGTATGAATTTTTTACACGCATTTAGTAGTAAAGTAAGATTATGTAATGATTTCTATCAACTAAATTATAAATTTCGGTAAATCTCTTTGAATGTAAATCCACCCTAAATTCCATGTAAATACTCATAATATTTAAAAGTAGGCTAAAGTTTTTGAGTCATTTTATGTTTTGAAACATTATTTCGAAGATAAAACAGTCGCTTAATTCATTGGCTGATACCACACATTTGATCAAACCTTGAGACAAACGCGCAAAGTATTTATAACTTAATAACAAAAGTTATTAATGCTTTTTCGTTTGCAAATAAATGTATACGCGTTGATAAATTCTATAAAAACTTCATTGTTTAATGTGGTAATGTTAGCACTTTACACAATATTGAGCTAAATCTAACAGAAACCCAGTTAAATGCTAGTGAATGGAAAGCCAAAGCCAGTTCTGTGTTGTGTGTCGTCAACATAAGAAAGGCGTGGATAAAGCCATATATAGAGAACTACTAAATTATGTGTGTCTAAACTAGAGTTTTCCAGCGGTTTATCGTTTAGATAAGTCGCACGTTTCGCGGATTGTTATTCAATCCACAATTTAATTTTTGTCACAAATCTATAAACAGTTTAATTAAAACTTATTAAATATCGATATATAAATAATATCGATAATTGGTGCTTATTGTTGCTCTCTATGACAAAGCGATACGTTTATATTTATCGCATAAAACGATTCGTAACCAAATTGGGATAAACAGTCAAAACAGAAATGGTTCACAATATGGCAGAATCAAAAGCATCGGGTTTTTCACGAGTGGTTCAGAAACATTCTTTACGCGCTAAAGAAAGGGTATGATTATTATTCAACCATTTAAATTTAATTAATATTAACGCATAATCATAATCAAAACCAAATATCAATGTAATACTATTTTAACAATTTTTAGTGTAACATAACATATCCTCTATTATTATTAATATTATTGCTAATAAGTTATTATTTTATATTTCTATATTTATACACAGTTTTATATATAGATTTAGCGTTTAGTTTTAGCGATATTATTAAAAGTTATTTTAATGTAACTTATATTATAACGGATAGCGTGAGTCATACGCACATATTTGTTTGATAAATATTTAGTAACCGCGATCTGAACTCGCAGTACATTAAGATTAGTGTCTCAAACTTTAGACCCGGTTTTTACTGGCATTCGATTAATTTATTAATTTTGATTGTATTTATTAAATATGATGTTTGGGGTGATTTCGGCGATGCGTTGTCGCGTGTTTTATCGAAATGATTGAACACATATTAACCAGTTATGCTAAAACAGGCAGTATTTGTTGGGCAAAAAAATTGGTTAAATTATGCGTGACATAAATAAGTAGGAAGTAAAGTGAAAAGTTAGTGCTCATCAATGGTCCCGTGAATGATGATACAAATAAACTCTTGTGTACTGTAACCTTGAATGTGCTAAACATTTTAGCTGAAACCTGTTTCGATTCATAAATAAACATTTTAATTTTTACGGCAAAACATAGGTCGGTGGTGACCCATATCCTCCTAAATTTATCTTTTATTTTGACGCCAACATTCTTCTCGCCCATAGGTTTTATATGATTTTTTTATTTATATACTGTATTTCAGTTTTTGGGAATAATAATTAAATGCACGCTTAAAGGCATTTAATGTTTAACTAATTGCCAGAAATTTTATTTGAAGCATTTTTCAGATACTCTACACATGCCTAATATATAACATAAGCTTATAATTAATTGTTATTTTTGTGTTACTTAAATCATTATATAATAGCCTTTTAACTCATCTTTTAATAGCTATTACAAAATTTCGGAAAAGCGGATAAAACTACGGACGAACTTTTTGAAGTCTACCAAAATAACTTCAATAAACAACAAAATTCTGCGCTACGGTTGCAAAAAGAGCTGAAGAATTATGCGACATGTATCAGGGAAATGCAAATCGCGAGCAAAGCGCTCATGGAATGCATTGGAGAGATATACGAACAAGAGTGGCCACAACACCAACAGATTCCGGTTAAGGCTCAAACACTGGAACTATTATGGGGTGATTTATGTCACAAGATTAACGATCAGGTCACTATACCGTTGAGTACTTATTTGAGCCAATTCTCCGAAATTCGGGTATGATTTTTATTTTTATGATTTTTTTCTGCATTAAACTCCTGTGTATAAAAAATGTTAATTTGAAAATATTCAATATTTATAAAAAGTTTTTATTTATTAAATATATGGTAAGTCTATCATTAACAGTGTTTTATGCAATAACTGAACTGAGAATTTAGAATTTAAAGGCTGGTAGAGTTCAATCTATGTAAAGCATTTAGTAACTAATTATGCGTAAAATTACATTGAAAGACATTTCGAAAAAACCTAGAATAAGCATATTAATTTTTTTAATGCAAATGTTTTGCAATGTTTGCACATTATTTGCCATTTAGTTTTGAACACAGTTCAGAATAAACTTGATTTGCTTTAATTGGGCTTTTTTTTTATTTCCAATGAAATGTTTGTTTTCTAGAAATTTATTAATGAGTAATTTTTATAAATAAATTATCAAATAGATATCATTTATCGATTGGAATTTATTCAGATAATTTTAGCTCATTTTTCTAGAAACATATTTTTTGTGCTATCCTTGAAATATTTATTTTATTTGCGCAATTAATTAATTAGTAGAGAATTTAAAAGTCTAATTAAGTTCTAAACTTTTTTATTAACAATCATTAAGTTTTTAAGAAGAAACATTAAATGCCCACACATTTTTAAGATGTAGTCGTTGATTGTTTAGTTTGACCGAATTTAACGCTTACATAATGTAATTTTTGTTGTTTAAATTTGTTGAACACTTATGTGCATCGTTTCAAATGTTTACCCTATTGTTTTTGATGTTTTTTCATACAATAAGCAAACGAAAGTTGAAAATTTTATTTTACCCATAATTTCCCAATAAATTACAATTTAATTTATGTATTAATAGTTTGATTCAATTATTTAATCAAAAATAATACATATTAATATAAAATAAAGTTTGCAAAATGATTGTATTACTGAATATTAACTGTAAAAAAACTAAATAATAATTATTATCAAAACTAGATAATATTAGTGTTACGAAATTATTTAGTGATTTTGGTTTGCATGTGTTTTTGTATGAAATAAGTCTTACTTATTAGTTTTACAACGTTTTCCGTAGAATTATTATTTATACATAAAATAAAATATCATTAGATTCGATTAATAACTTAAGAATCAAAGTATAAATCGTTAGTCAAGCTGAACACGAATAACTTGAGTTCACTTAAATTTTTCTGTTGTTCTGGTAAATTTTTTAACAGTATTTTGTTGTTTACTTAGCGTTTGTTGTAGCATTAGATTTTTCCTATTCGTATTTACATTGTATTTGTGATCATTGTATTGTACAAAGTAAATGGTTATTTTGTACAAATCAAACCTACATTTCATTGTTATTTTTCCGGGGGTGTATTTTTTAGTTTATCTAAACTTTGATTATATTAAATTTTTCATTTCTAAATAACAAAGGATAGATTAAAAATAATAAAATATAAAAATAAAGCTAAAGATAATAAAATGAGTTTTATTATAGTAATGTATCCTAAATAAACATAAGCCAATTGAATACCGAAATTTCATTCTTTTCATAATTTCGCAAAACTTTACAATAATTATTATACATAGTATTAAAGGGCTTATACGATACAGGTCTGTTCAAAATTTTATTCACACTATTCGTTAAAGTTAACATTTCTCTATTCGTATGGGAAGGTTCTCTCAGAACTAGAGTAATCCTTACCGCAGTTTCCGTGAGCATAAAAATTTTAAAGTTAATGAATTTTCTAATTTATTACATTATATGTGATTTGATATGCTTTATAAATTAATGTTATGGACGATGATTATGAATGAGAATTTTTTAAAATATTAATTGGTTTCGTGGTTTTAAAACTTTGGATTTAATAAAAAAAATTTAATTGATATGATATTTCAAAATCCCCACAAAATGGACTTAAAATCCCTCACTGAATTTACAGAGATTCAAATGCTTATCATCCCGTGTTCTTAATTTACTACATATAAATATTATTCAATACATGAATTCACTTAAATATAATTGTGTTTTCTTACACCCGCTTTGTCAATATGTTGTCTGTTTGACCAATTTTTGCAATAAATATATGTACCGTAAAACATTTTCTTATGACCAGAAGATGTGCAACACTAGGTCAAAACTGATTTTATTAACTATTTTTATTATGATTAGATAAAGGTATAGAGCCTATGGTAAATTTTGTTCTTAATAATTAGTAAATTATTTTATTCATTCACCTTTAATAATAAATGTCATATATAATATAAATATAACCATTTTTATTTTAATCTATTTCTGCAAAATAACCATATTAATTGTACTAATGTAACGCTAGAAACGGATTTGTAATCTATACAAATACTCTATCCCTGACTGTGAGCATTAAAAGTATTATATTAAAATGATATTGTTTATACGCTTTTTTATAAAATTCTCATACACTGTACATTAAAACTAGACTAGAATAATTTTTAATGTAAATATACTAAAGCTGGTAAAAAATGTAAGATTTTTAGAAGCGTTATTTACTGCTAGCGTTATTAACGGGCGGGTCTTACTTAACTGGCGGTTGGAAATTGATTAGTGGCAAATATTTGCCGGGGCTTTACTTGTAAATTTAATTATTTAAATAACTTAGAATTTTGAATTAATTTGGTTGTATAATACAACTTGTATTGCTATTGCATTCTAGCTGTTTGTGAATACTAGTTGTGCTTTAAAATTGTAAATTTTATTAATTTCTGGGTGCAATTTAAAATCAATCAAAATTAAATGAACGTTTATCTATTGATTATGACTAGAAATGCGAAAATCTGCTAAAATTAAAAAATTTCTTACTCTAAAATTATTTATAAAATAATATTTTTATTTTTATTAATGTTAGTTTATATTAATTTTCCAATATATTTGTCTAGAATAAAATAGCTAAAAGAGGTCGAAAATTGGTTGATTACGACGGTTGTCGTCATAACGTTGAAGCGGTTGAATCTGGTTCGAAGAAACGCGATGATATTAAAGTGGCAAAAGCTAAGGAACAGATGGAAGAGGCGCGAAGACTTTACGAAGTTCTTAATAAAGAATTACACGACGAGTTACCAGCTTTATATGATAGTCGAATACCGTTTTTAATATCGAGTTTGCAAACGTTATTTTCTGCAGAAACAACATTTCATAGTGAATATTCCAAAGTAAACGCTCAATTAGGCGATATCGTGGATATATTGGCCGCAGAGGCAGCTAAAGGTTCATATCATAGTATTATACCACATAGTATCACGTCATCAAATTCAATGCTCAAACAGGACACCAATGTTAGATCATATGAAGACATTGAGTATAAACAGAAAAGTATTGATAAAAATATTATTCAAGATAATCAAAGAATATCGCTTACATCACAAAACAGTGAATCTGCGGCTCCTTCTCCTCATCATAACGAACAAACCGAAAGTAACTATTTTTTCCAAATATAACTTAAGTTAATTACGGTATTAACGTTAGGTTATTACCGGTACTAAGTATAGGAGTATACGTAGATACTTATTTTCTTAGTATTTCTAAATAAACAATTAATATTATTTTTTAGTTCAAATTGAAGAAACACTTAATAACAAACCGGAAGAAAACTTAATTAAATCTGTGAGTAAATGTTTTAATGTATATTTTTGTTTTATAATTACGGCATATTGAAAATAGCAAACGATTATAAAGTTTTTTGTATATTTTCCATCTGTTTATATTCCTAAATACAATTGATTTTCAATGCCATCATACTTGGTATATGTTAAAAACTTGATTAAAATAATTAAATTATATATTAGGTGCCATTAGAGACTAATAATCGTGTTGATATCGATGCAAATACCACTGAAACATTACCATATAATGAAAAAGCAAAAGTTGAAGAACTTTATGATATACCCGTTGGTGCGACCACTACTGATTTGCCATCCGGAGTGCTATACAAAGTATGGATAACTGATATTGATATGATAAAACATTTTATCAAAATATGATAATTAATTAAATTGAATGATAGGTTCGCGCGACATATAAATATGTAGCCGAAGATGGAGACGAGCTATCATTCGAAACCGGTGAGATAATACACGTTATTGAATACGAAGACCCAGAAGAACAGGAAGAAGGATGGCTTATGGGTGTCAGAGAATTAAATGGTGAAAAAGGCCTTTTTCCTGCTAATTTTACACGTCCAATATAATAGTAATTTAATCGAAAACATTAATTTATAAATAACATTTTAATGCAAATCAAAAATGCGAGTCACAACAGATATTTGTTTGTTTAAGTCACGCAATAAAATAAACCCTGTAATGGTTAGTTAATTATGTGCATATGTTTGCTAAAATCGTATTCAAATTTTGTTTTATAAAAGATATGTGCCATTTGTTTTTATTTAGTTGTCTGTATTTTTATTATTTAAATAAATAATAGTAATGCACATTTTTATTTTTGCCCACAATTTAAACCATTTACTACTGCAGTACTACAATATTACTGTCTTCCCTAAAAATAAGCACACAATTGCAATGCAATGCACATTTGTACAGTACGTTTTTATTTCGAGTCTCACTTTTAAATAATTTTGATAAGGTTTGGACTAATAAAGAAAACTTTTCTTTGAAATCAGATTAAAATGAAGCATGGGATTTTCTATTTAACACCTGTGAGTAATTATAAGCCTTTTGTCTATAGTAATAATTGAAACCCAACGTTTGTAAAGATAGACCTCAAAATATTAACGGATTTTAGGCTTATTATTCAAAAAAAATTTTCCTTTATTAGTCCAAACCTTAGCAAAATTATTTAAAAGTGAGACTCGAAATAAAAACGTACGGTATGATAAATAGTGTGCCAATATTACGATTGTATTATATTTCTATAAACTTGATTCATAATTATCTAATATTCTTAATGGTGCATAATAAAACTTTAGCAGTATTTTTGTTAATTTCTTATTTGCTGTTTTTCTAATACTTTAAAAAAATATTGAAACGCTTATTCAAAACTAAAAAGTTTATTTTAGGGAAGCGCTGATAAATAATAAGCATATTTTACACGGTATTTAACTTATGATTATTACTGTACGTTACCTAATGTCATATCTGTTATAAAATTATATAAAATTCACTAAAAAGTAGTTAATATTAATAAAATAAATTATTAATCTTTTTCTTTATTATAGTTTTATATAAAAAAAAGTAACATTAATATTGTTTGATTGTTTTGTTTTGTTTTTGAAAATTTAATAATTTTTAATGATGTGTTGCAATAAACGTTTATTTTTGCTCGTTTTATTATTTATTAAAATTTTTATATTGTTTTGGTTTATTTGCTTCATTATATAATTTTAAGCACTTTTTATTAGAATTTTATTTATATCATAATGTAAATCGAAATGATTTATGTATTATGGAATTAGTGCTTTGAATGCTTGATTTTCCTTTCATTGGGTAAAAGTTTTGAATTGTAACTTAACGTTAGAATAATTTATATAAACATTTTTATGATAGGAACTCATTGAAGAATTTTATAACATTATCTAAATTATTTTGATGTTTGAGTTGCGTATGGATATAATAGGGATATTGCAATGGTTAAGGGCTTAAACTACTAAAGAAATTTTAACCTTCACATGAGCGCGATTTTTCGGTTTAACTCTCAAAACTGTTGTTTATTTGGTCTAAATTAAATCTTTTGTATTTTAATTCATTATGATTAACGCAATGGTGTACCAGATTATCTTTCTAGTTACAGATAGATCAGGATTAACTTCAACATTATCTAAGTGTAAGCCCATATCATCAGTGAGAAGAAACCCATCCAAACCAATTCAAATATTTTTTATTATATTATGTAAACTTTGTAATATTTATAAATAAATTATAAATAGCTTATATTAGGAACTTATGGTAAATTTTTAAATAATTAATAAATTTTATAAAGAATTTCAATATTTTTAATTTATAATTATATGATCAATTCATAACTTTATATTAGAATATAGACTAAAGTAAATTATTTGTATCAATATTAGCTTATGATTTTGCTAATTTATAAATTATTTAAGTAAAAAATTATTATTTCGCCTTTCCATTGTATAATTAAATAATTATTACATTTTCAATAAAATATTGATCAACAAAATTTGTAATAACGTTATTGTAATAGCTTATAAAAAGGTAGAACGCTTTGACATTTTTAGCCCATTTTTAAATTAAAGTTGTTTCTTGATTTAACACCCATCCGTCCGTCTGTCGTTTGTTTTTTAAACTGATTGGAATGAATAAATTAAACTTAGAAATTAATATTTAACTATTAAAAATCTGAGTTCTTTAATTTTAAATTAATATTAAGTAATCTTTGTATTTAAACGATCAAAGTGTATCTATTTTAACAAATCTTTTGCAATGTCTAATAAGGATTTAGAATATGAGTAAAAGTAAAGGTTTGGTGTAAAACTTTTGATTTCTTTTATGGTTCATTATAATGTAGATTTGTTAGAAATACTAAAAAATTTATAAAATTCATTATTTTACTGGATAGATATATAATTTGAAGTTAAAATTATAAATAAATTATTCTAAACTAACTTAACCTAAATTCAAATCATGTAATGTCAAATTATAAAATAAAGTTCACATGCATTTAATTCATTTATATTAATTCCATAATAGTGTGAGTTAATCCCATGCACCAAATTGTGATGGCTTAACATTCACCCTTTAAATCTTAAACTTTCGTTTTCTTGTTGCTTTGAGAAATAAAAAACATTTCGAAGGTATTAAATGTAAACTATGAGCTAAGGAATCATTTCCATTGTTATGATTAATTTTATTAAATGATAAAGTTTGTCTAAAATTCTTAATTGATAATTTTTACGCAATAAAATAGAACGCATACATATTACACAATTATATTAAGGTAAACAAAAATGCAATCATTTTCCTATTAGTTGCTTAGCATTGTGATATTTTAACTATTGTTGTAAAGAATAAAGGGTTAAATCACTTTGTGATAAGTGAGATAACTGTTTGATTAATAGAAATAAGTTAATGAAATTAGTTAACTTAGAAATGTTCAAAGAAAATACAGTATATTTAATTGTTCATAGCATTCAATACTTTTATTGATTGTTTTTTACTAAATAATTGATTTTCTATTGAGATCCTTTTAATGATCTATAGTAAGTGATCAAACTTAGCCAATTCATAAAGAAAAAGATTGAAGAAAAATAAGAATCGTGTTGAAGCGTTGCGTAAGTATAATGTTTGCGTTATTTATGACTTAAAATTTAAGAATGGATGTATAATACTATAAGAACCCTAAGGTTATTTCTTATCCCATCGACACTCGCATATTATGGTTACGCATCTTAAGCTAAATGCTAACATTACTTTTGATTGAAATTAAACGCTTAATAAATTAAAATTAATTCATTATAGAGATATGAATGAGTTTGATTTTACTGAATGAATTGGTGTGAGAAATGTGGGCAAAATATGTTGATATGTATGTTATGTGTTGATGGGGTTGAGTCGTGCAGTGCAGTGCTGTGCAGTGCAGTGACGTAACCAATGGATGTATACTTGTGTGAAGTGCATGCTAATAGTTATGGTGGTAATGGCCGAAAATACATTTCAATACTTATTGTAGACTACGGTATACTGTATATACGATACTAAAATGAATGGTAAATGTGGTGAATGGTGTTCGCCATGAACGCCATTGTCAAACATTTGATTGCTTACTATTAGATCTGTTAACTGTTAATCAATTGATTGATTAGTTTCACTGTCATTACAAAGCGTTTAGTGAATCAATGATTTGAATTGAATTAAAACAAAAATTGAAACAAAACAATAAAATATATGAACATATATCACTTATATATAACTTATAGACTGTTTCTCGTCAAATGAGTTCAATTTTACCATTTGCTTCTCCTATTGTTAAACGTTTGTTAGGCTGGAAGAAAGGAGATGGTGTTGAAGACAAATGGAGTGAAAAAGCTGTCAAAAGTTTAGTTAAAAAGTTAAAAAAGAGTGGAGGTTTAGATGAATTGGAGAAAGCAATATCTGAACAGAATGTTAACACTAGATGTATCACTATTCCAAGGTATGGTAGTATTAGTATTAGTATTAGTGTTAGTGAGTGTTACAGTTGCACGTGTTGTTGACGAGTGAGTGAGTGAATGTGGTGTGTCTGTGTGTGTGTGAGTGGCGGACAGTTGCTGTCACTGCATCCATAGTATCCTCTCTATCGCTGTTACACGAACACCATTACCATTGAACACCATTGTTAGTGTTATTCGTTTATAGTTTAGTGTACTCTGTAGTACTCTGTACTCTACTCTAAAATATATACATTGTATATACAATATTGTTAGCATTGTTGTTGAAATGACCCAAAACTGATGACCTTGTGGTGTGAGATCAGCATATCTTACTATACTGTATGTGTGATTCGTGTGAAACATGTTAAATCGGTTTATATTCATATTATTCTCAATGTTTCTCTCTCTGTCTCTCAGTCTCTGCTTCTTTGCTGTTTTCAAGTTCATATTATTTGATAGTAAAACTTAACGAATCAATAGTGAGTTTAGAAGTTGGGAACTTTGTGGCAATAAATGAGTTTACTGTCTGCGCGGCGTCTACTAGTAATCATTACGTTATGTTATGTTTAACACGAAAAACTAACTGCTAAACTATAAGTAAAGTAAACGAGAAATTCGACTCTAGACTCTAACACAAACTTTCTATGCATTCATTATGAACCCTTCCATTTTCAAAACAGGGTATGAGAGGGTATAATAGAGAGTAAGAGAGAGATAGAGAAAAGTTTAGAGTGTGTGATAAAGAGTAGTGTACTGAACAACAAACACAATTACATTGTGATGAATAATAGCGGTAATATAATTGTGGATCCATTTCTCCATTTCTATACTGTTAATCAATGTCAGATCACTCGACGGTCGTTTACAAGTATCTCATCGTAAAGGTTTACCACATGTCATATATTGTCGTTTGTGGCGTTGGCCTGATCTACAAAGTCATCACGAGTTGAAAGCTATAGATTCATGTGTATTCGCTTTCAATTTGAAACGAGACGAGGTGTGCGTCAATCCATACCATTATCAAAGAATTGAAACTCCAGCCTTACCACCGATTCTAGTGCCTCGACAGAGCGGTGATCTACCATCTGATCTGCCAATTCTGGACGATTACTCAAACTCAGTACCTGAAAATACTGATTTCCCAATTGGCTTGGAAAATCAAACTTTTCCATTAACAGGTAAAATATTTGGCATATATCGATATATTTGGTTTAATTGATATGATATAATGTCTAGAAACGCCACCACCAGGTTATATGAGTGAGGATGGGGATAATCATGATCATAATGGAACTGATAATATGGGTATCAATTAATCAACAATACTATAGATTTGATTATACAGTGTAATGATAATCATGATAATCATTAGACACATCATTGATATCATCTCCGAGCCCACCTGTCGACGTACAACCTGTTACATATAGTGAACCAGCTTTTTGGTGCTCAATATCTTACTATGAACTCAATACACGCGTTGGCGAAACGTTTCACGCATCACAACCATCGCTAACTGTTGATGGTTTTACTGATCCATCAAGTTCTGAGAGATTTTGTTTGGGTTTGCTTTCGAATGTCAACAGAAACTCGATTGTTGAGCAAACAAGAAGACATATCGGTAATGGATTTTTTATTGTTTACGCATTGATTATCACGGTTTTATAAATGATTATTTAAAAACTTTAGGACGAGGTGTGCGACTGTATTATATCGGTGGCGAAGTATTTGCCGAATGTTTAAGCGATAGTAGCATTTTTGTTCAAAGCCCTAATTGCAACCAAAGATATGGATGGCATCCCGCAACTGTTTGTAAGATACCTCCAGGTTTGTAATGTTTATATTTCGATCGGCATTTAAGTTTATAGTGTTATCTCGTTTATCTGATAATTGTTGTCAATGACGTGAATTGTGTGCAATTTCTGGTTAGGGTGCAACTTAAAAATATTTAATAATCAAGAGTTTGCGGCACTGCTCGCTCAATCCGTTAGTCAAGGTTTTGAGGCAGTCTATCAATTAACTCGTATGTGCACAATAAGAATGAGCTTTGTTAAAGGTTGGGGAGCAGAGTATCGAAGACAAACGGTAACATCCACTCCATGTTGGATTGAACTGCATTTGAACGGACCTCTGCAATGGTTGGATCGTGTGCTCACTCAGATGGGATCGCCACGAATCCCTTGTAGTTCAATGTCATAATGCATTTGAGATAAATGACAATACTGTACACTAAACGTTAATTGATTTCAGTTACTGCAGCTTATAGTGACTTATCATGTTAAACATCATTATTATTCTTTATTAATTATGTAATAACAAAATAAATCAATCATTTGTAATCTAAAAAACGATGTAACAGTTTTATCAATTCAGTCAATGTCGTAACATTTTACATAATAAGTAGACTAATGTTTATATAATTGCTGTGTCATTCAGTTTGTATGATTGTTATTATATTTAACGTTACAAATGAATTTCACTTCAGTGTAAAACTATTTAGCGATTATTTCTTAATTATTATCTCTATATTAAGCGTTCTCTAAAAATTGTTTTAGTTGTTGACCCTTTAAAAAATCTTTAAACGTTTACATTAACAGTTATTGTTAACAGATTTCTTACGTTCTTTAATAGTTAGCCGTTACTAAAATTATTTAACAGTTAATCTTAAGATATATAGTTTGTTTGGACAACCAATATGTTTAAATCGTTAGCTATTTATTATCAAAGAAATGATTGAGTTATATAATAAGCTTACAATCCTTACCTTCAATTTGAAAGCATGAAATCTACGATACAAATATAACATTAACGTTAAACAGCTTAATATACCGGTACTTTTCATATGAAACGCAAAATTTTGATATAAACCTAATTACTATGTATGAAATTGATTATGAATATAAATTTTAATGAGTTTCTCGATTCTAACATTATATCAACAAAAAAATGTGGAAACAAATGTTTTGGGAAATGAAATATTGAAAAAAGTTTTATTTTGATTTAAAGAAGTTAATCGTGGTTTACAATTAGGTTAGCGTTTAGTCAAAAAAACCAACTTTGCTTATATTGACATAATTTATTTTCATAAAAATTAATGAATATTACCATTATTATCATCACAATTTCATTTTCAAACAACAAAAAATTTTCAAAATACAAATTTACAATTTAAATGCTGTGTCAATTTTTACGAATAAATTATAATATGGTTTTTATATAATTTAAGAATTAAAATCTCAATGATTGTTACAATAATAAGTACTTGAAATATTTTATATTAAAAAGAAATAATTATTTAAAAATTAAAATTTTTTTGTTTATATTAAAGTTAAAAAATTGATTCAAATTTATTAAAATTCTTATAAATGTGATTCAAGTGTTTCATTCAAACCTAAATGTATGGCAAATTGTAGTAAAGCGCGCTTATAATAATTAATTCTAATAATTCGATTTCTTATAACTAATTTTTGCGCATTACGTATTAATATCACTTAAAATTAGATTTTATTGCTTGTAAATTAAGTTTTATAACGTGATAACAAATTAAAAAGATTAGAAGTGGAAAGATGTGTAAAGTTAGATACAAAACAGCTATTTATTTAAAACAGCTTATTTAAACCGTGTATGCTATTGTTTGGATTAACCGTATCCGTCCGTTACAGCGAAACTCATTACAGCGAATTAGTTACCGCGTATTCAAAACAGCGAACACTTATTACCGCGAAATATTTTACAGCGAATGTCCATTACAGCGAACATTCATTACAGCGAATATTATTTACTCATTTTAAATTTATTGGGTGGGTTAGGTTAGAATAGGGTAGGTATGGGTAGGTTAGAGTATGTTAGAATTGGTTTGGATAGGTTATGTTAGGTTCTTATAGGTTAGTTTAGGTTAGATTAGTCTATTGATTTAC
>JAQGAW010001677.1:0-18003 GCA_034698025.1 Phthiracarus crinitus
GAAAAGTAAGACCGAAAAGGAACAACAAATCGAGATAAAGAAGAAAGAGTTTGAACGAGAAGTTTGGATCACAAAAGAACTCAAACATAAAAACATCATCAAAATGATTGACGCGAAAGTTATAAATGAAAGATTCTATTTAATCATGGAATTCGCTGATGGAGGCAGTATTAGCGGTGAGTTAAAGACACAGAAGAAAGCGTATGTCGAAGCAGTGGCCAAACACTACTTCGTTCAAATGATGTGTGGCCTCGAGTTTCTTCACATCAATGATATTATACATCACGATATAAAGCTTGACAACGCTTTGATATTTAAATGCGGTTTTTCGAGTGAAGACAATTTGCATTTCTTGGTTAAGTTATGCGATTTCGGTATAAGTTTTGTGGCGCGCAATAAAACTGGTAAATGGCGTAAGAAAGCTAATCGCGGAACTGTTCAATACATGGCTCCGGAAGTATTGATCAGAAACTTGGAAATAAAACACAGTGAATACAAATCGATGTATAAAAAAGCGAAGGACCAGTATTATGAGAAAACCAAAAGCCGTCTCAAACAGGACGATCCACGGCTTACTGACTACTGGTCATTAGGTATTTGTTTATATGAGATGGTATGCAATCGGTTACCATTTAAATATACCGGTAATAAAACTAAAGATTCGAGCTATGAATTGTGCGAAAAGAAGTGCGATTTATTGTACCAGCAAACTAATGATCAGTGGAATTGGCCGAAACGTATTTACAATCAGCGAAATAAAAAGAGGACTGAAAAGTTTAAACATCTTCGGGATATAACACGATCAATGCTTGATCCCATTCCGGAAATCAGAGGACCTGCGAGTCATCTTAAAACACTCGATTGGCTCATTGGTGTGAATTGGGATGAATATGAAAAACCAATTGAGACAAAACAGACAAATAAGATAATCGAGCAAAACACGAATAATATGGAAAATTAAAAGAATAAATAACGAAAATAATGAGAGAAAATAATATGATAAACAAAAATATATCAATAAAATTAATAAAACCTATTCTTATAAATATCTATTTTAATTTAAAAAATAAATATATTTAAATTGAAAATCACTTTTAAAATCTTTAAAGTATTACATAATATAGAATAGTTGATAGCAATTCAATTCATATCATGTAAAGCTCACGCATATCGTGAGAACAAAACATGGTTATACTTAATTCATCGGTGATATAACAATAGAAATGGTTGTGTGGATTATTATGGGGCGTAATAGTAGTTCGACAACAAACGATTTCGAGACATAAAAAGAATCTCTCTATTTCTCAACCCTTGACACAAATACATTTGCTTAACTCGTAAGGGAAATATAATTAACTCAACACTTTTTAATAATTCACAGCTAAAAAATCTCGTAACACACCAAATGTGTTTGTGTGAGTGTATGTGTATTTGTGTGTAATTTTTTAATACTTGTATGAACTCATAGTGAGAACCAAAAAATAATTGTTACACAGAGAAAAAACGGGCTTATTTCTAAAAATAAGTAAATAAATAAATGTAAATAATAAATATTTTTGTTGTGTAATCATGACTGCAAAAAGATAGGGTTTAAGAAAAACTTGTTTTAATTTATAATTAGCAAACTCTTGTTATAGCATTTGTGAACTTAAAAGTAAACTAGTTATAACTATGTAAGGAATATAAGACGGAAAAAACTTAACGATTTTTAATTACTATTATAATAACTATTTATGCCTGTATTAATTATAGCGTACAATCATTTACGATTTAGGAAATTATGCGTATAAATGAACAAAAATAAAAATAGCGATTACATTGAACGAAGGCGTTTTAGAAAACTTTTAATAAACTCCGAAAGGAATTAATTTGTTTTGTTACACGCAAAAATTTTATTATTATTTTATTCGAGCAGGTGTTCTCTCTCTCTCTCTCTCTCTCTCTCTCTCTCTCTCTCTCTCTCTCAGCTGCGCTCAAAATAGGAATTTAACAGACCGATAGACATTAGCGATGTAACGATAAAATAAACTAATTTTTCACGCAGTAAATTTGCCATCAATTTTTTCTGAAGCATAAACGAGTTTTATTGATTTTAATATCATATCTAGTTTACAGTGGAGTGAGAAGCGAGTGAATGAGTACAGAAAAAGAGTCGAGCAAAATAAAAAAATACTGAAGTGCGAGGTTAAAAAACTTGAAACACGATAAGGAAGGATACTTAAGAATTTAATGCATCCTGGAATACGTACAAACGCGATACAGTTATAGACGTGTAAATTAATCGGTAACTTGAGCTCCAATTTTTATAAATATATTCAGATTGAAAGATAACGAATTTGGTTATTTACATGTCATTGGCAAAAATTTCCAGTTAAAAATATAATATTATAAAAGAAGGTTAATTATTATTCAGGAGAATAAGAGAGAGACAACACGCATAATTTTTAAGTGCAGGCAGAAGTAATTAATACTTTCTTAAAGCGATAATATTTTATGTCACTTGACTGATGTTTAACTAAACCACTTTAAAAATATTACCACAACATACTTATGAAAATAATAAAATATCAGTAAAGGATCTCGATTTTTATTTTTTTATCGCTAAACAGAACATCTTTAAAAAATTTTATAACCATATAGCAAAATATCTATTTTTAAAATCACATTTAAGCAACGGATAGATAAACACTATATTTATTTTCAATCTTTTAAAATATAAGAATTAGTATTAACAGAAAGTCTATAAAAAACTAGACACACAAAAGCAAAACACAACTTTTTTATTACCTAACAATAGTAACTTAAGCTCTCGTCTAGCATTGCGTTTATCTATCTTTAAGATACGCTTGATTTCTCTATTAATTCTCTTCTGTTCCTTAACTTCTGGACTGTCCCAGCAATAACACTCCATCGTGTGCTGTTAAATGTTTATTTTTTTCCTGCAAATTCAATTTACTGGTGATATATTTCGTGATACAATTATTTACTATATAAACAAACTATTGTTTTCGTTTCGCAAAAAAAATTAATCGATACGAACAGCACTGGTTTAAAAAAATTAAAACTTTTCGGATTTGAAAGAAAAAATTGAGGAACAATTTTTAAACAATCATAGTTTTACGGACAAAATGATTTTACAGTCAATTATATTATTAGAGCAAATGAAGTGTTACACTCACGAAAAATTTGCTTTACCGATAGACACACTGATTACAAGAGAGAAGTAGAGTGAAAGATGCGAGCTATTCTTTAAATCGATATTCTGTTTACTTGTAACCAATGCATACACACTTGTATCATAGTTTAATATACGCGTTGGGGTGTGGTATACGATAGATGGATGGCTCGCATACACACACATCTCTCCGCATCACTACAGCAATCATAAAACGTTAGTGATCTCTCTGTTTTGCACAATTTTATCAGTAATAAGGCATCTATTGAGGGAATAAAATGTTTGATGGCTTTTGTCTATTATTACCTCGTATGCCAGACTCGATGATGTGTGTAAATAAATACATAACGCACACACATATCTAACACAGTTACACACATTCGTGTGTGTCTATGTGTGTGATTTCAATTGAAATATTTTCTTTGTTTTTCTCCGATTCAAAGGAACATATTTTATCACTAAAGGTTCCAATTAAGTAATGTTATTTGGCTATGTTTTTATAAGAAGAATGTAATGTTTATCTTATTCGAAATTCTAGGGACGAGAGAGAGATAGAGAGAGAGAGAGAGAGAGAGAGAGAGAGAGAGAGAGAGAGAGAGAGTGATTTGAAACATGCATTCACTCAGAAGAATAAACGAAATATATATAATTTGGCACTAAATGATGTCTCTATTGAAACTATTGTGCAACAAAACAATATCTTTAAATGAGTTAAGAGAGTTAACAATTTATGTTGATTTTAACTAAATAGGAAAAATTAAGTTACTCTGATCTTGTCATGACCTTATTAAGGAAAATCAACTAACGATCATCTGTTTATATTTCCTCCTGTGTTCAGTAATTATTAATAAATTAAATAAAAAATGATTTATTTGAAAAATAAAACTGGTTATTGGTGTGTATTGCGAAAGCCATTTGTTACGCAAGTTTTGTTTCGCAGATCCAAACGAATAATGCATAAACAATAAAACACAAACAGCATAACCAAAACTGGAATTCGTGTAACGCATATCAAATCAATTTTAGGCGGAGATATACGAAATATTTCTTATTTATTTCGGTATTGTATTACTGTATTGTTTGTAAATTTAGCAATTAATTAATATGCAAATACCTCTTCCACTATACGTCAACAATAAAAGCGTGCAAATCGGTATTATATCTGCGCTTAATATCGTTTCATAAATACAGATAACATATCATAACTTATAATAACGCATTTTCATTCATACGTAGCGATTGAACTTAAACGCAAAAATATTTCAACTTTATTATAATTAACTATTTTCCCGGTTTTTGAGCATTGTTCGAGTCTATGCACTTTTCTCGAAATCGCGAAATAAAAATAAGATAAGCTAATGATTTGACGGCAGAGATAACCTTTTCTCGAGTTCGTTCAGTTCTTTTTATGTCCGCAATCGTCAAATAGAAAGCAATCAAACCTCATATTACACGCCATGAATATCTAAATGAGGTTTAATGTGAATTATTAAAAATGAATTGTTTTATCGCGCATATAATTTCATTTATAAATATTTTTTATCGCATTAAATAAATTAAATAATTATAGTGTGAAATTGGACTTGAATTAAAAAAATATGTACCGTAAAACGAAAATAATAATAACGCTGCACAATAGGATATTGCAGTTGTTTTTTATTGCTTATACAAACTTTTTTTGTTTGCATTGCAAAGCCTTTTTTTACAAATGTCTGGAGGCTGAAAGTACATACCGAACTCACTTTGCGAGAAATAATTATTGCGATGGAATGTAAATTTTGAGCCCCACTCCCTCTTTCTCTGTTTCCCCCACCAAAAACCTCATTAGAAAACTTGTTTTCGCCAACTTATTTCCCGCCACGAACTTATTTTTATGAGCTTCTGATGGGCTGATGGGGCAAAGAACTAGAAGTCGCGAGCTTGAAAATCGCTTACGTCACTGAAGTACCGTACAGTTTTACCCACAAAATATTAATGATATGTCTTTTAATGGTTAAATGCTATATTTACTCTCAGGGCTATATGAACGAAAAATTCGACACGCGTTGGAGCGAGTTATGCAGTATCGCAACCTTCGAGAATACGAGTTAAAATCTCATCCCAATCAAAACGAAATATTTTTATGCAGCAAAAAATCGAATACCAATCTAACAATCGATGAATTTAAGTGGCAATTGTTCGCTGCGGGGGTCGACCCCAACAGCCACCAGCGCTTGTGTAACACTGGTAAACGATTTCGTGAAAAAAACGACGAAAGTTTGTTACGGCGAAAAAAGAAAAGAGGTTACACATGCGTTATTTACTTGCAAAACTGGTTTGAGTAACGCGGAGAACAAAAAATTACTTCTTGCAAAACTTCTAAAACTTCGCATTATTGTCATTGAGAGCGCACACACAAAAACAACACACATTGCGAGCAAAGTGTTATGCTTTTCGCTTATATAACCATAGTCTAGTTATCTCGTGTTTATCTGTTATTAGTTTAAAATCGAGCTTTAAATTGTTTAAAAGAGGGATATTTGTGCGAAATATTTTTCGGTCAATCATCAGAAGGAATGTCAACAATGATAGTGAATTTACGATACCGAACATGAGTGATCTAAGCTTAACAGTGTCCGTGATTTCAGCGTTGGGTGTCGTTTCCGTTTTTATATGCGTGTTTTATTTTCGTTTGGTGTTTCCAGTGGCTGTGGGAACCAGTGTTCTCGGATACCAAATACTGTTCGGCCTATTCCTATGTTTTGCCATAAATTTCACGTTTCTATTACCAGCCGATTTCACGGTTTGCTGGTTCAGGAGATTAGGTATCATTTTAAAAGCAAAAAACGCCTTTAACTTGAAAGTTGTTGAAATCGCAATTTATTTCTATTTTAAAAAAGGTATGTCACTGTCATATACGATAATAATCAGCGGTCTATTAGTAAAAGTATTGAACACTTGGAGAATAATGGCAATTAAAAGCCGTTCCCAACAGTTAAATATGTCCACTCCAGCAGATTTACTGTTCATTTCATCGGGTCTGGTATCGCTTCAGCTCATCATCACATTAATCTGGCTGTTCATCTCTCCTCCCAATCCTGGTGTTCGCAACGGTGTGCTCACATGTTCTGCGTCCGCATCATCGCTGCCAGTATTCGACAGTGAAGTAGTTGTGTCTGTTTTAGATGTGGTTCTTCTGCTGATAATAACAATGTTTTTCTCGGCTCTCACCTGGAACTGCTACGATCAGAATCGAGAGCCGCGTTGGATAATGTTGTGCTCTGTGGCCACTATTATTGTTTGGTCTGTTTGGCTGTTTGTCGTCGGATATGTTGACAGCAGTTATTATCATGTGTCTATAGTTTGTGCCAATTTATTAAACTCGTGTCTCGTTATGATCGTGTTATACGTGCGTAAACTCTATTTGTTCGCCAAAATAACGCGTCGAATGCGAAAAGAGCGTCAATTAAAGTCATTGCATTCACTGCAACAGCAGCACCAGATATATGGAGGTAATATTTGTGCTCCAAATAAGTGTATCGGATATGAAAGTTCAATATCAATCAATCAATTTGAGACTAATATTTGAAATGATGGTTAAAATATATTGAACTAATAATTCTATATCAATATGAAAAAGTATCATAAGTTTAGATATAGAAGTTCTTATTTATTCAAAAAAATTTTTTAATAACTTAATATTATACAAAAAATTAACTTCAATATAAAAGTAACAAAAAGTTTCTTTAAAAATTTATAGAATATTTTTTTACTAAGTGTTATGAAATTGAAACATATTAAGGTGTTTATGGAACGGTCACATCTTTCCTAACAGACGTACGGTTCTGTCCATAAGCTTAAATGTTTCTGAAAAATTAGTTATAAAACAAAATCAGTAAATATAAAACACTTAAACATTGAAAATTCAATCTTATTGATCCAAAAAACTTGCAAAAATTCTATCCATAACCTGTATCTCGATCCTAAATGTGATTTTCCTTATAAAATAATATATACATTTTTGTTGTATTAGCTTTCAAATCAGCGCCAATAATATGGCACTTAACGCAGAGCTCATCAGCGAACGCGCGCGCAAATACTCTAAGAGGAGCCACAAGAGCGCCGTTCGAAGCCGATTACGGGCCCGAAGATAATGTGAGCACTTGTGGTTCAGTGAAGTCTAACGCTTCGGCTCAAGTTCAGGCTCACGACCTCTACCCGATGGAGGTGTACGACGACAACTGTGGCAGTCAATTCGCACCATTGAGCTCTTTGTTCGCACAAAGCAATAAATCGGTTTATGGCGTTATCGATGACAGCACTACTTTTCGTTGAACCATTTTTTTAAATAAAATATATCATTTTTTCTAATTAATTTTTGTTAATATAGTATATAATTTTTGTTTTTTTGATGATTTGATCGATACCCTCAATATTGTTATATATTAAATATATTTTTAAAAAAGCTTTGATAATTTTTCCCGAAAAAAGTTTTCTTTTCTTATCTAATTTTTTTAATGTAATTTATATTTGTATTATTTATTTTTGTGTAATTATTTTCTAGTTCTATTTAAAAAATATTTAACATTATCGCTAAAAATATCGCTTTTGTTTTGCTTGTTTGTAATTATTTGAAAAAAAACTTTTAAACTTATAAATACTTCCGGACTGATGGCTGATAATCATCGATACAATCTACTGTATAGCGTCGCATGTGTGCAATAGATATACCTATGATTGATGCGTCAAACACGCATCGATGTGATTTAAAATATTCTGCACCTTAATTTTAAAAATGGCTATAAATTTAACTTTCGTTTCGTAAATGGATTAAAAAAATTAAAGACAAGAATACAGTATTTGATTTTCTCATTTAAAAAATTATAGTAAGTCTAATTTTAACCCATTCAGTTTAAAATACGATTTAGTTACAGTATTTATCAAAAGCATTGTTTTCGAACTGATAGGATGTTTATTTTAAAATAACTTCTAACTCACAAGTATTCCCAATACCAAAATCTGTACACAGAAAACTGTTATGATAACAAAAGCTATTGATAAATCATTTGTACGCGATATCAACTCTTATCGCGCAAATAAATGCCTGAAAGTACTTGACATCGCGACTGAACTTTCTTAAACAATAACTAGATATGGGATGCTTGAAACGGTCTTAAAAAGTTACTATGTTTTATTAACACGAAAAATATTCTAATAAATTGTGATCATATTTCATTACGTACTAAAAATGTTACTAAAATTCTTAACAGTATTACTATGGCTTTGCGTTACATCCAAAGCTATACAACTCGATCAGCTGTATTCATTCGGTTTAGGAGATTATACTATTCCGTCCGATGCGGACGACGTGTCATCGCCCGAAGTGCAGCTATCGGTTCCCATTGTGTTTTATGGAACCGTTTATAAGACTATTTTTGTGAGAAAAATTATTTTCAATTTTTACTTAATGTTAGATAATTGAAATTAATTTTTTATATATATATTTTTTCAATGCTTGCTGTAAATTGTAGATTAACGACAATGGAATAATTTCATTCTTAACTGAAGTACGTTATAATTTTGATTTAAATAAATATAATTTTTATCTATTTAATAATAATGCTCCGAAATATACCAAAAAAGGTACCGGGATTTTTCAATTCACAATTTCCGCTATCGTACCCAATTATCGCACCGATGTATTCCGATGTGGACACCAGAGGTAGTGGAGTGGTATATTATAGGTAAAAAATCGATAATACTTGCATTTTGAGAACCAAAAGTAAAAGTTTTTCTCAGCGAAACAAAGTCAAAAGAGTTGTTGGACAGAGCGACGCAAGATATTGTGCGATACTTTTCAAGAGCATCTCAATTTCGTGCTCAAAGCGTTTTTATAGTAACGTGGGCTCAAGTGGGCAGATATGACAGAAAACCAGAGCCGGTAATTGATAGGGAAATTTATAATTTACGTTTAAGTCTAAACGTTTCCCTCAATTTCATAGAAAAATAGCGCTCAAGTAGTGATAGCCTCGAATGGCAACGATAGCTATGTATTCTTTTTGTATCCCGAAAATGGTATTCAATGGATACAAGGAGACGGAAAAATAGCGAATTTGCCGGACGCTCGAGCACAGGCAGGGTTTATGTCAGGCGACGGCCGATACTATATTGTGCCCGGTTCTGGTACCGATCAATTCAGAAATTTTGATAAGTAATTATTTTATCATTCAGTATTAATTACTGAAATTTTTAAACTATTATTTAAACTACTATAATAGAATGTCAAACGTTTATCGCCCGGGAATGTGGATATTTAATGTGGGCAGTGATGTGATCGCTCCCGATATTGATGGCGATAAACCATTGCGAAAAACTGAACGCGAATCTTGCGTTTCCTCACTGCTTCCATGTCCGCCAACAGCCTCTTGTACTGATTACGACGGAGGCTTCTGTTGCTCTTGTATTGATGGCTATTTTGGAAATGGAAGGCAATGTTTGGCTAATAGTAAAAATTATTTTCTATGTTTTTTGTTCATATTATTAGAGTTTGCTTTATCTTATCTGGAAACTCAAAAAAGTAAAAACTGGGGAAAATGTTAAATAAATGGATTATTATATATTTTTAGATCAACCACTTCGTATGAATGGAAAAGTGAATGGAATTTTAAATGAATTTAGGCTCGAAAATGTAGATTTGTATGCATACATTCTCACAGAAGAGGGCAGATCTTATACAGGTTTAATAACTGGATTTAATTGTCTATAAATCTAAAGTTTATCAATTAAATTGTAATTAGCGTTTAGCCGAATACCACCCAATATTGGTAATGACATGCAAACCCTCTCAACTCTGGGAAATATAATTTCATGGTTTTTCGCGTCATCTAAATCTGGTGCACCCAATGGTTTCACGATTACGGGTTAGTTTTTATTCGCTAACAATACACTTATAAAATCTGGTAAAACTTCTAACCTCACAATCATAGGAGGAATCATTAACCGAACAGCGGAAGTCGATTTTCCCCAAACCGGTCATCACGTAACCATTACCGAACAATTTTTAGGGCCAGACGTATTCAACTTTTTAAAAGCAAACATCGAAATACGCGGTTCACTGCCAACCGTTCCATACGGATCTAAGATCGAGATCGAAGACTTCAAAGAAGAGTACACTAAAGTGTCGCGCGGTTTGATTAGTTCGCATTCCAGTCATTCGTACAAACACGGAGAAAATTCTCTCAGCATTCCTATAGTGATTGACCAGACAATTACGTTCGAGGAATGCGCGTTCGCGCCTCAAATCGATAAGGCAACCAGTTTTGTGTTATCGGTGGCCAGAAATTACATCGTTTACGAGAATCAGGAACAGATCGTACGTTTTGCGTCTACCAGTAAAATATCGCCACTACAGGGTATTTCAATATTTGATTTTTATTGCAAAATATCATTAAATGGTAATTTAAATCATACGGTAATTTTAACCCTCAGCTGTTGATGACCCGTGCGTTGAGGGCCGGTCTAAGTGTGGCGAACACAGCAGTTGTGTGGTCACCGATGAGTCTTATAAGTGTGTGTGCGATCGCGGATATGAGAATGATTACCGCGAAGACGAGAACAATGATATCGATAGTGCTGTGTGTGTCGGTATTAATTATTTTTAAATTATTTAATCTATTAAAACAAATTGGCATTAATACAGTATAATAATTTTACTTTATATAATTCTGACACTTATTCGGTAAGATATTGACGAATGTTTGACGAGTCGCGATCATTGTCACACAAATGCCGATTGCATTAATACCGCTGGTTCTCACACGTGTACGTGTAAAAGCGGTTATAATGGAAATGGTGTCAACTGTCAAAGTAAGTGTTGGTCTATACTGTACAATGTATCCAATTATGTGTTCAACTTTTTATTTTGATTCATTTACAGTATTGATATATACTGTACATATATTGATATTCGTTTATGGAATTCTAACCAAAATAGAATTTATTTTATTAAATTAAAAAATGCCAATAATAGTTATATTCTAGAAAGTTTTATAATACATAACGCATTTTAAAATGCAAAACTAGTTCAGTTTTTGTAGCGCATCACTCAAATGAACTTTTAATACAGATATTTTCTTATAAAAGCGAACGATACGTCACAAAGGATGCACTATTTTATGCTAAATTTTTGTGACGTATCGTTCGCTTTTATAAAAAACTGTATAGAAAACTGATTAAAACTTATAAACCAAAATATTTGCGCCCAGTATTACTGATCTAAAAGTTTGTCTGTCTGTATGTGTTATCAAATTCTAATCGTGCCAACTATAGGCACACATTCTTAAACTTAAACATTAACTTATCGAAAACTGAACTATCTATGCGTTTGTTGTTCTTATTTAAATAGAGACTAAAGGTTTAAAGTTTATTTATTTGGAATAATTATCGTTATTTTAGAGGAACTCGTTTGCGATGATTTACGGTGCGATAAAAATGCTGATTGCGTTCATTTAAGAGGAAGAAATCCTGAATGCAAATGCAAATGTAATTGACATACAAAACCATTTAAATAAAAAACTAATTAAACCCAACATATCTATTAATAAAAATTTTAAGCTGGCTTTTCTGGCGACGGTTACGTGTGTCGCAAAGGTTCCGAAAACGAAGATTGCAGATCATATAATTTATGTGACATTAACGCCAACTGCATCGGCAATCCTAAGACAGAACGGTATCAATGCTTATGTAGACAGGGATACAGAGGCGACGGAATTGTTTGTGTGGAAGAGTCGCAGTCCTGCGAGCTTTCAGATAATTGCGGATCGGATGCGGAATGTATATCCGATGACATATCTAACTCATATTACTGCGCTTGTAATCCGGGGTCAGTTTTATTTAATATTAGATTAAATTAGTTTAAATTAGTTGCAAAAGTTTTGTTTTTTCTGGTTATAATTTAGCTTTGTTGGCGATGGATATACTTGTTTAACAGAAGGTAAACTTATTAGAGTTTAGTTAATTAAAATCTGAATTCTTAAAATGTAATTTCAAAAGTTAACCAACAAAGTTGTTATACACTAAATAACTGTAATCCGAACGCGCAATGCGTCTATGAATCAACTAATGGTCAATACCAGTGTAAATGTAATGCGGAATATTCTGGCGATGGTTACCAGTGTTCACGAACTGGTAAACTATTTTTCGATTTCTGAAAATATTATATTTAATTGAATCGCTTATATTTAAGGCGATACCGGCTGTAGTGCCGAATCTAATGATTGTTCGTCAAACGCTGAGTGCGTTTATGATTCGTTTACGAGAAAGAATGTATGCAAATGTAAAGAAAACTTTAGAGGAGACGGAAAAACTTGCAAATCTGTTGGTCAGTAATGTTCTTCGATTACATAAACAAAACTAAATATATAAACAAAATTATATACAGACGAATGCAGTCCACAAGACAATTCTTGCGACAGAAATGCTGGCTGTCTTTATAATTCGGTTGAGTCAAGATTTCAATGTCAGTGTACTAATGGTACAAATTAATCGTTTTATTTCATTTGTATTATTAAATTTTATTAATTTAGTTTTAAATAATTAGGATATTCTGGCGATGGTAGACGTTGTATACCAGACGAAGACGCGGCATGCAATTTCGTCAATAATTGTAACGCAAACGCGAGTTGCGTTTTTGATTTGCAGACACTTAAGTACAAGTGTCAGTGCAATATTGGTATTAAGAGTTAGGATTTTTTAATGGTTTTTCACCAGCAATTTTTACATTTCAGGATTCAAAGGCGATGGAAAGCAATGTAAACCGCAAATGATTCTATCGTGCAATATAATCAATAATTGCGATTTTAAGGCAGAATGCGCTTACAGTTATGACGCGCAAGCATATCGATGTCAATGTCTTAATGGTATTTTCGCGATTCTCGAACAATAAAACTTATTCTAAACAATTTCCAAATACGTTCTTAAACAGGCTTTATAGGCGACGGTTACAGTTGTCGTCCGATAAAAACCTGCAGAGAAGATCTATCGCTATGCGATCGAAATGCCGAATGTCTATACATAGACGCGTTGCAGTCATTCACGTGTCAGTGCAGACAAGGTTTTATCGGCGATGGTTCGCAAAACAACTGCGTGTCCGCTCCGCGACACGAAGGAGATTACCTAATCTTCACTCAAGGAATGTCTTTGCTTCGAACACCACTTCAGCCAACAGTTGAAGATCCGGGACGACTGTTGCTGACAAAACCGTATCAAATTCCAGCCGGACTTGACGTGGACTGTCTGTATGGACACGTTTACTGGACTGACGTTGCATTCGGTAATATATACCGCGCTTCTTATAACGGTTCTGCTGTCGATACTGTTATCGAAGCAGTTCTTCGATCACCAGAAGGTGTGGCTATTGATTGGGTGAGCAGAAACATGTATTGGACTGACTCATTAAAGGACACGATTGAAGTGTCGTTATTGGATGGAAGACTGCGTAAGACACTGATCAGTAGTGATCTGTACGATCCGCGCGGTATTGTTGTTCATCCGGGAATGTAAGCTATTTTTAAAATTGTTTATAACTAAATTTCAATTATTAAAGTGTTGAATATTAGAGGAAAGATGTATTGGTCGGACTGGAACCGAACGTCGCCTAAGATAGAGGTGGCAAATATGGACGGTTCGGGCCGATCGGTGCTCGTGTCAACTGGTTTGGGTTTGCCTAATAATTTGGCGCTAGATTTTGATAGAAACGAGTTGTGTTGGACTGATGCGGGTTTGCATCGAATCGAGTGCTTACAACTCAACTCTCAAAGTCGTAGAGTTGTTCACACACCGACTGGTATAGCATTAGAACTTATGTCAGATCTTTTGTTAAATTATTAATCCATTTTTGCTTTGATTTTCGTAATCAGCACATCCATACGATCTCGCAATTATCGGTGATTCCATATATTGGACAGATTGGGAAATGTAACATAAAAAATAGGCTATGATTTTTAAATGTTGATTAATTTTATAAATAGGAAAAATGTTCAACGAGTGAACCGTAACGGTGGTGTACCTGAGAAGCTAGAGTTACCAGCGGGTGGTAATGGAAGGCTTTACGGTATCGTTGCCGTTGCGCGTCATTGTCCTCGCATTTCGAACGCATGTTCGGTGCAAAACGGCGGCTGTCGACACCTTTGTTTGCCGAATGCTCGCGGAAGAACGTGCGCGTGTCCTGATTCAGACAACACTTCTTGTAATGAAATAAAGTAGTGAACTAGAAGTGAAAATTTAAAATTATGAAAATTATTTCGATGAGTACAACATTATTTAATTGGCATAAAACTTTTAAACTTAATAAAACTTATTAAAAGTATGAATTTTAAGTTTTTATTTAAATAAACAACAAATTCGATAAAAAATTTAAACAATAATTATTTTACGGTTCGTTATTACGCAAAATTATTTCATTACGATTTATATCAAATAATAATTGCTAAGATGTGCCAACGCAGCCACAGCTGATTGAAAGCCCGCGTTATAATCAGTGGCCACTTCGTTGTGGACGTAATCACTTCTGTCGTCTTTATAGCTGTCATCCTTTCCTGGACCGCCAACTAAAGCACCCGTAAGTATGTTCGGATTCGGTCCATTGAATGACATGGAGTAAGCGTTACATCCAGAGGGAGGTATTGGACACGACCTAACAAGTAGTTTAAATTCTATAATGTAATATTTGATTAAATGCAATCTATTTTATTGACATACGCTCCCCTATGATGCGGACGTTGTGGTGGATTAACACCAACTCCCACAACAAAACTTCTTCCAGTGTCGCCCAAAGCGTAACCGATTTGTTTTTTGGCAAAATCTCTATATGCAGTCGATTTTATACCTAATTCTGCAGCCTATAAGCAATATTTAATAATACTTGATTTCTTGTTGCAAATTAAAACAATTCTCAAACCTGAAGACATATCAGTGCTGCGTTAGACGCGTGTCTCAGTGGTCCCCATTGATCCAAATATACCATACCTTTAGCCGATTTCGGTGCGTCATTAACCAACCAATCGCAGTACGCTTGTGTTGCAGTCTTAAACTTTTCATCGCCAGTAATCTTCGCCATTAAAACCTGAACTCCGGCGCGTTTGTCGTCCCAACTAAACTGTTCTGGACGTGCGCTAAGATTAAACTGTGTCCAATGTTTCTCGAAATCGGTTTTATAAATGGTGTCATTTGTGGCCCTTAGAAGCCAAGCGGAAGCCCATCCCAACTCATCTCCGAATCCACTCCACGATCTGACAATTTTTTTAGATCATAACATATTTTTTAAAACTTTAGAATCAATTATAATATAAAATTTTAATCACTTATAATATTCCGACGCATCAGTTATCGCATCAGAATAATTTCCACGCTTTTCGTTAGCGAATGTATACAACTGTTTCGCGTGTTTTAACAGAGTTGCGGAATACGTGGCGTCAGACTTGAGCACAATCGAAGCCGCGGCCAACGCAGCCGCTGTTTCGCCAGCTAAATCTGAACCCGGTTTAGATTCTGTTATTTTATACGCTGGCCTCTTGTTAGCTGCGGGCCATTCTTCCGGTCGTCCCCAATATCCGTGATCCGAACCGCCATTACCGATCTGTCCGTAAAATTCGCGTTCTTTTGTGTGAGCCTTAAAATACATCGAAGTTTTATTAGTTTTTTAGTTTAACCAATGTTTAATTTATACTTTAATAAAATAATCGGTTCCCCATTTGATAGCTTTCTTAGCGTTTTCTAGTTCTCCAGCTTTAGTGAACGCGTCCTCATAGTCGACAACACCCCACGCCATCACTGTTACCGAATAAGCCATAGGAAAACCGAATTTTACGTGATCTCCAGCTATTCATTAATTTGAATTTAAATATCTTTTCTAAAATTATATGATGTTTTCAAATAATCTAAAACTAGCGAATACTGTTCATACCATCAAAGTATCCACCAGAAAGATCTTCACCGCCATCTCCTTTATCATTCATCATAGAGTCTCCCCTCCACGGTATCCTATTATCTGCCGGTAATTTCCCAGTTCTCTGTGCCTCGTAAAACAACAATGAAGCGTGAAGTACGCGATTATAATCATAGGCACCTTTTGTGCCAACTGGTGGTACAGTCGGGTTGGCATATGTTGGCGGAGCATATTTGCCTGCATTTTTAAATCAAAGATTTTATATTTAAGAAAATATTATAATTTTTAAAAGATAAGCGACGATAAACACTTTCCCAGATCAACAGCTTTGCCCATGAATGTAGCGCTTATCAAATTACTGCCCGCAACGTTATCGTAATCGGCATTAAATTTCAACTGAATTGTTTGCCCAGATTTTAATGATTTTCGATTGTTATCGTTTTTAATCGTGAACGACGTCTCGCCTTCGCTTTTCGTAATCGACGCCTCGTCGACCTTAAACCCAAAGTTCCAGAAAATAAAAATAAGTTAAAAATTGTGTAGTACTTACACTTAGCTTGACTTTGTCTGAAAATTTCATAGTGACTTCCCAACCATCGGTCACATCTGCGTCGACAGTGATGACAATCTGTGCGTGAAAGCCTCCCGGATGTATCTCGTATAAGTCATATTTGGCACTACAGTTTATAATGCCTATTAATACAAATAGATTTACCAATAAGAAGCACAACTTTCTCTGTGGAAATATGTTGTATTAAAATTTTTGATTCTTTGCTAATTTATTATTATGAAATATTTTTCCTACCATTGTTATTCGGAATCAACAGATTTTGAATTATATTTGGGTAATATTTAATAAGTATATACCAATAATTTATATAGAAATAGGAAAACAAATGAATTATTGGTTTCATAATTAACCGGATTTGAGATTAGATTAACTGGATTTAGTAATATTTTGTTTACACACACTAAGATATATAACACCTGGTAATAATTATTTAGTTTTATGGATAAATAATTTTAATACTAATTTACTATTATGTAGTTTTTTAAAGTTCACTTCATTCAAATATATTTTTTAATAAAAAATTCAAAAAGATTACAAGACTTTGATTATATAAGTATACAGAGTGGTAGTAATTTTTATGCGTTAGTAATTAATAATTATTCAGCTGTTAAATATAGTTGCTTTATTTGCATAAAATAAAGATGAAAAAATATCAATTTTAAAAATTATAGCATTATTACTACTAATTGAGTTTTGTTAACACCTTAAAACTGTAAAATAGTTTATTTAAACAAAAATACTATTAGATTTTGACAGTATTGCTATATAGTTAAGATATTTGGATATATTTGTAAACCATTTTGAATCGCATCCTATTATTTGTTTGTTATATAAATCGATTAATTGTAATTAAAAATAGGTTTTTTTATAGAAAAAAAAAATTTCGAAATTGTAGGGTATGTTTCGATTTAGGGTCTCTTGTTTTAAATGACTATATTATTTTTTCTATAAAAAACCTTTTTTAAATTATAATTAATCGATAAAAAATCATTTTATGATAATTTATTAATAGAAATTAGAAATGGCATCATTTATTCCAGAGTTGAGATACGAGGACATAACTACTGCAGATAGAGGTAAGGGTAATGACTAAACACGTTGTCGCGTAATCTCCAAATGCGGTGCCAATACTGCTACGAATTAAATCATAGTTATGTTTGGGTAATTGAGAAATATATAGCTTGTAAACGTCTTCGTAAATGCTTTCATTTGTTCCAAACGATGCGAAAATCTTTTTAATCTCATGTTTTGATTCAGTTTTGCTGAAATTTTTTGGATTAATTTCAGCATAAGTTACATTATCGACAAAATGACTTAACAAACCCGAGCCTTCGT
>JAQGAW010001678.1:0-18000 GCA_034698025.1 Phthiracarus crinitus
TTTTTATTTCGTTTTATTTATAAAACCAAATTAATATAAATTCAGATTTGTTGTGTTTAATTTCGTTTAAATTGTTTTAAATTGTATTAAAAAGGGACACTATTTATGATATATAATTTATATTTGAATAATTAAATACTATTCACATTGGGTTCAACTGCTCACTAGTATTTATAATTTAATTTTGAATTCTTTCGTACAATTTATTACAACATTAACTCTAACGTGATTCGTATTTAAATAAGCATTTTATATTAAGATAATTTAAGAGATGCTCAAAATTAAATTTCTATGTTCTATTTTTCTGTTCAAAATAAGCTTAACCTTTTTTCGAGAAACTTTATATAACTTACTAATTAAAATAAGACGAAAGCGAATCTTTTTTCGCAAAAAAATTAACTCGAGATTTAATTAAGAAAACAAATCAATAATCTTGGGATTTAAAAATAAATTGGATAAAGTATTAGTTACTGTTTCCAATTTAGAATGAACTCCTAGTTTTAAGTTACATTAAGTTTTTATAAGAAAAAAGTTCCTAAACACAATTTAGACATTCTGTTAATAAAAGGAATGATAACAACAAAAAATTTAACAATTTTTTCCATGTTTTATTATTATTATAAAAGTTACTATAAATGATTGATTAAGAGTAATGTTTATTTTCAAAACACATGTTCATAACAGTTTTTATACGATAAGCAGAATCCGGATCATAATAAAAGATTTTAATACGGCACTTAGAAGTTGTGGCTGTCATATATGGGCGTTTATAACTAAACACTATTATCACTATTATACCCAATTTTGAATACAATTTGGATAAAAATCCTTTCAGAAAACTTCTATTCATTAATACGCGCTAATAAAAGCAAAGCATTGCCCACGCATTTCTGAACGGATCAATGTATTACTACTTTTTCAATGCTCCATACATTCTGCTTAGAAAGTAAGATATTCATTGTGTGGCAAGAAGTCCAATATAATGAAACGCATATAAATAGCTTATGTGTCGATTATTAGATTATAAATGACTAATTACAGCATTAACGACGTACGAACGTTTAATTAAAAATATAATATATGGTCTAATATAACATAATTTAAATTGACATTAAAATTAACAAGACTTTAGTTTATAAAATATATTGAATTTATTGAATTTAAATGATTGTATATTTATTACAGTGTTGTTCCAATTTTTAAAATGTTAATCGAAATGTAAAATATTTTAAAATTTAATTACAATTAGTTAAAATAAAATTGCAACCAAATATAAAAATGATAAAATTGAAAATTGAAATACAATTAAATTAATTTTTTATTCGATAATTAAAATCGATATGCAATTAAATTAAACTAAAAATTGAAATATAATCTAAAATTAAAATTTAGTAAATTTTTATAAACTAACAGTCGATATTTACATTGGGTAAAAATAAACTAAAAAATAAAAATGATATTGAAATTATTTTAGAATTTTAATTTCAATTATTTAAATTAAAATGCAATCCATACAAAAAACTTGACAGAAATTTAAATAGAAATGTATTTTAAAATAAAAATCTTGTTAAAATCGAAAACGAAAAGTAATTTAAATTAATTTTCAAAACTAATAATCAAAACCCAATTTAAATTAACATCTTTTTCTAATATTAGACAGACATTCTATTAATTTTAATTAATGTTAAAGCCATTCCATTTTAATTAATTGATTCTACAATAAAATAATTCAAACTCTTTTCTTATTATTATTTAGTTGTAAAATTTGAATAAAATTTAACCATGCATTTTATTATCGATAATGTCAGATATAAAATAACCATATAAACAGATTTTGTTTTTCACTAATATAAGACAAGAAAAAGTTTAATGAATGCGCTAAAATTATTATTTTCTTTATAAGTTATTAAGTTTTTTAATGTAATATGTTTAGAGCAGTGCAGACAAATATTGCATTTAAACCGAACCAAACCGATAATAAACCAGATAATTACGTCTTATTTAATTTATTATACAAAAAACTCTTAAAAAATATATTATACTGAAAGCCGACAAGTTATAACTGTATAACTGTAAAAAAATATATCTTTATATACAGTAAATCGTTAAATATTCGCATATTTAAGATGATATATTTCTTATTTGATATTATAAAATTCAAAAAACTAAATTTATTTCTCTAAATACAATACAACTGTTTATGGGTTACAGTTTAAACTTAGGTTTTGATTAAAAAGTTTATTAAAGCCGAACCAAACCGAAAGCTAGTAAATCGGAATCCAACCAATAAAAAAACTGTTGTATAAAACAGATAAAATCTGGCTGTAAATATTTTTAATTCAATTCAATATCAATTCTAATATAGTTTAAGTCCACAGACAGATAGAGCGGTGATTGTCTTTTACATAATATCAAGTTTACTTCGAATGAAAAATTATACTTTACAAACAACAACGACATATTTATAGTAAACTTATAATAACTATATTAATACTTAAACCCATGATAGCGAATATACCAAATCATTACTTTATTAAATAAAACGAAAGAAGTAAACGATAGACTGATGGTTAAAAGAAAAAACGATAACTTTTACTGTAATATTAAATCTATTACATGAAAGATACAGAGCACGTGAAATTGAAGTGATATCGCTCTACGATATACATATTAGACTCCGAAACGAGCCCCCGATTTGCAGGCCCTCAACAAATTTCCTCGGGCTGGGCCTTGAGTTTTAATAGGAATTAGCAAGAGTTTTCCGAGCTCAAGACCAGGGTTTCAATTCGGAAAATACGAATTTTTGTCTAACAATCTATGAACCAAAAATAAGACCATGGCTTATATTTGTAAAATAATTTTCTAAATTTTATTAAATAATCTGCATTATTGAACATTTACGTTTATTTGGATATATTTGTACAAAATTTCTAGACTAAATTAAGGACAAAACTTATTAAATTCAATTTTTTATTACAAAAGATTAAGATTAAAAAATTAAAATATGTTTATCTATTGTAAAATCAGAGCAAAAATTATAAATTTTATTTCTAATTATGTGATTAATTCTTCTAAAATCAGCCCACTTTCCCTAAAATAAGCCCATGGGCTTATTATTGGATGGGCTTGATCTCGGAAAATACAGGTAAATTTTTACCTTACAAATTTTGTCTTATAATTGTAGTTTAATGTAGTTTTGTTATATATATTTAATGACATTTAAAGAACAATAGTAAAGTATATAAAACTTAAATTATGAAAATAACTGAAATATAGAGCGATAAAAATTTTTAATTAATTAGACTCATGTTGTGCCAAGTCCGGCCGAATCGGGCCGTGCTTTGCGTTTTAAAAAATAATCGGGTCGGGCCGGGCCTCAACCTATCGGGCTCAGTCTAATTTTTTTTTATGATTTCGGAGTCTAATACATATAATATGATGTTCTTTTAGGACCACTACTGTAACAGCGTTTGCAAGCGTTCATATGTTGGGCAAAAATGTGTTGCCAATAGATTAGTACTATTACGTTAGGCTTTGTTTATTATTTCAATAAATAACACCCGTTTAATGTGACCCGATATTAGCTCATAAGATGTAAGTATAGATATTAGATAATAAATTACGCGATTTAGTAGACATATCAGGAAAAACGTACATTAAATGTAATTATATTTTAAGCTATAACTAAAAAGCTAAATAAAAACACTCCACACGTTTGAACGCTACTCTAATGGGGTAAAAACAATATTTAGAATGACGAAAACATTTATTTTTTTGATAAATGTATTCGGGATTTTTTATACTAATAATCTTAGGGTTAATATATACTAAGATATCACGAAAAATAACCATTTTCTCGATATCTAAATATTTAATCAAATTATTATTAACGTTATTCATTAGAAATGCTCAAAAACTATACGATAACGAAAAATATAATAATCATTTTATGGCATTTAATGCATTTATTTTGAGTAATAACTTTTAATATAATATTAATACGCAAAACGAAATAAACTTAATAATAAAGAAATACTGGTTTATTTAACTCATTTTATTTTGACATAAAACATCTTCAATATATATATATATTTATATATACCGGTATATAAATGTTTAGTTTTTCTAGATATCTCTTTCGTTAGCGTTATTTTCTCCGTCATTTCGAATCTTTCGAAAAGAAAATAAATTTCTAACTTCATTCGTCATGATTTATACTCATGTGTTTCCATAACTTTTTTTCAGGAGAAAAACAACAAAAAAACTAAAGTTATTAACTGCGCACAGCTTTAACGAGCAAACAGTTTCCGATATTTCGGTATCAGTTCTTTTTGGAAGTAAAAAAATGCTACAATAATTAAAAATTATAATTTATTACACAATTATAAAGGGCAACAAAAAAACACACAAAAGATCTAATAATAATAAATTAGATTAAAGCTAATTTAATTATTTTTATCCACGCCATTACTTTATCCATATTTCATTGCTTTCTAACGGCACTGAAGCAGTAATTTCTTATTGCAAAGAAAACCTCTAAAAACAGAGAACAACTAAATTGTAGCATAAAACATACACAGAAAACACAATACGCTAATGGAAATCGTAATCAACGTGGGGTTTCGCCGAGAAACAGGTACAGACAGTACTGCAACAACAGTACCATTCATTACTAATGTTGAACACCATTAGAGTGTTCGCTACAGCGAAATACTGGAATTGATAAGCAAATACAAATCACTCGCTATTATCATCCATTAAGAGAAGATAAAGGTGTGTACCGCAAACAGAAACAAAAAAATTCGAGAGATTTCTATTTATATATATAATAAGCGTATATAAAGTTATATATTGAGAGTTATATCAGTGGTGAGCAATAAATAGCGACAGAACAGAACGTTTGTCTCTAACTCTGAATTCACTCGCTCTCGCGTACAATACCTTTGAGGCCAATTAATCTTATTTTTTTCTCTCCACGCGTTTTAGCACTAATTTAGTGTTCGGTTGATGTGCATAACGTTTCCCAAAACTGATCCATTCATTATTGATTAATTAAATGGGTTTGCGTCTAATTAGCGGATTTTAGCGCTTAATATTATTAAAACCGAAAGCAATATCTTTTTTCATAGTATTATTATCATTAGTATTACGATTATGATCGCTGGTGACACTGAAAAGTAATTTACTTTCGGTGTCTCGAAACCACATTAATATTATTCAATCGCGTTTATATCACGAGTCGCGCCCTTAAACATACACACATTAAGAATCGAAAACAATTTTTTAAAAATTGTGAGGTTTTTATTATTTTTCACGTCAAAAAACATGCCATTAAATTTTATGCGAAAACAACATATTTCATAAAGTAAACTACATTTCTTTCAATTTAATAGCTCTATTTAAAGCGGTCTTAACAACACTTTAATACACTCTCTCTCTGTGTGTGTGTTTGTGAGCAGTCATCGCGAATAAGTCATGAGTTAATAATTTATGGGTATTTAAGCTAATTTTAAAAACCATTTGAAATTTTTCAATGCAAAGTTATGATCTCTTATATTTTTTACGGTTACTTTGATAGTTGACAAACTCGAGTCATTAGATTTATACTAATTTTAAACGCAAATAAATCTGTTTATCATACAAATTTCGAAAATTAATTTAAATGTTATTTTATTCGTTTCAATCAGTTAATGTCTAAATCGAAAATAAAGTTTTCGAGTTAACATTTATTAAAATAAATTGTATTGTAATTTGCTCTTAAATTTTATTATCCACACATTATAAACGAAAACATTAAATCCAAAACATAGCAATTCTAAAACTGTAATAGCGATTATGAAAACTAGTGATCACGTAATTTAATCACATATTTGTATAAACAAAGCGCGTTAACAATGCTTAACAATATGCAGTACAGTATATATAATGCGAAATGCGTTTTTAAAAAAATCCATTATAAACTCGTACAGTCGAAAAGGGGGTCACGAATGCTATTTATAGACAATAAATGCACAGTACAATCAATTTGACTTTTCTTAGAATGAATGGCACGCATTATTATTACCGTATCATTACCTTATACACTACACGCGCAGTGCCGCACAAATATAACGTTAAGCTGGAATATCGATTTTTTCTGTTCGTCGGCTCAATATTTTAATTCGTTTCCGAGTTATATATAAATTTCTTCTTTTTAGTGCAAAAAAAACACTATCGCTATCTTTTGAAATAAGAAGAAGAATCTAATTTTAGGTGAAAAGATATTTTTAAGATGTGTGTGTGTGTGTGTGTGTGTGAGGAGAGAGTGGATACGACTGTATTCACGATTTGATGGAATTGAGAACTGGAGCATAAGCACGAGTGAGCGAGAAAGAGACTGACGATTTTATTTTAGAAAGTTTATTAATGATTAAAAACATTGACAGAAACACTTGTTTTGAATCCTTGAGAATCTCTCTAAAAATAAAATTGAGTTTTTAAGCAAAAACGTTGTGTTCCGATCGCACACCAAATGAGAAAGTGTCTCAAACTCACATATTGATACGATTTTCGCAACATTAACCTTGTTTTTAGTCTGAATGTGAAATATAATGGTTACAATCGCCAAATTAAATTTTTTTTGTTTAATTTAGTGCAAATAAATTAGTGGTTTACTATTTTAATTGTGATATTTGTAATAAGTAAACGAATTAAAATTTTGCTAATATTTTTTGTTAAATCACAATATACGGTGTGTCGAAGTAGAATGTGAACACATTGTTGGTTTTTATCGTTTGTTGTGCGTTATTCTTGTCACTTAATATTAGAGTCTATAACTGTTTGATTAGGTTATAAAGTTTAGATTATAATTTATAGGGAATATCGTTTTCGGGCAACTATAAAATTATAATTAGGCGGGCAATTTCGGGCGCCCGACAGAAAAGCTTAACCTTGAGGTTTCGGGAGTTAATTTCGGGTAAAAAATAAAAAAAGTTGTATAAAGTATAAATAAATTTTAATTAATGCTTTATTTTAATAATAACTCCATTAGTTAAGTGTTTACTCGATATATTCCACAAAAAATATGTTACTTTAGACCTATAAACATAAATCTAGGAAACTTTTTTTTAGAACAATTTATTCATCAGTTTTAAAAATATGATAATTTTGAAGTAAAAACTTTTGTTTGTAAATGATTTTCGGGAATGTTGCCTGGAATACTGTCATTTGCCTGAACAATAAAAATCAAATTCGGCGGGCAATTTCGAGCAAAATCGGGCATTGCCCACAATCGATATACCCTATAACTTATAATCAATCGGTTCAGGAATAAATTATATTTTTTGACGAAATCATATTCGATTTGTATTTATATTCGAAATCACGATAGAATCGATTTTAAGCGCACGTACTGTATTAAACAATAAAAACCAACAGTGTATTCATCTCATGAGAAGAACTTTAAAATCTTTTTTTTTATTTTTCAATTTACGTAACTAAAACTAAATTATTTCAAATAATAAAAATATTAAATAATTAAAAATTTCATTATTATATAAAATTACTTCTAATATATGAAAAAACCTATTTTTATCAAACAACTGAAACTGTTACGTAATTCATTCTGAATTTTGTTACGGGATTACTATTACATTGGAAAGTTAACACAAATAATATATATCGTAAACCGAAAATCCTATAAATCATATATTTCTCTATCTTTGCAGCTCAAATAAAAGTAATCTTACAGTATATGCGAATGCATAATATTGCGCACGAATATTATGCCTTTAGGCTAAAATGCGAAGAACTAATCCAAATATGCAGCAAGTTTTCGCTTAAAGCGCGAATGTCTTATTTGATAAGCAAATTTTGTTGATGTTTTTCCTGCACTCAACTTCGAAAACACCGTAAATACGTTATAACATAATATTTTTTATATGCAAAATTCGGACAAATAGCCTAATCATTTACAAGTTGTAGGTTTTTTGCAATTTTCTAGATTTACAATTTAGCTTAAGTTTAAAAACTATAACAAAACTTATTAATTTATAAAAATTTTCGGTTCAAAATATTCAAATTAGAGGTTTATAGAAAAAATTATGATTTTCTTTGAGCTTAAGATAACAATAACAAACATTAAGTATTATCGATATATAATATATCTTTGGAAAAATTTCAATGAGTTATGTGTTTACAAAAATTTTGACTTTACTAGAATAAGCATAAGAATTTTAAAAAAGTTCATAAGTTATTGAAACTCTAACCAAATTTGAAATTTCCACCGAGTTTTTGAGAGTTAAAAATAAAATCTCTATAATACAGAAAATTTTCTTGAAATTAGTATATCAATAGTTTATTGGGATAAAAATGTTTTAAGTTAAAAAAGAACAAAATATGCACATTTCAAAATAAATTACAAAAAAAACTAAAAACAATAATTAGATTTTATATTAATTGTATAATATAAATACTTCACTCCGAAAAAACAAACAGCAAATCCTATTTTTTTCTTAAGTTTAGTGCGAATTTTTTCACGTAAACCCTTTCGATTCAGAATACTGAAAATGACGCAAATCTATTTAATTTGGCAAATCCTAGTTAAAACTGTCACAAATAATGCGAATCTAGACGCGCATCGAAATTCCGCTAATTCTACAAATAAACTAAATCCGCATATATCGCGATAAAAGGCTACATCCATATAACAAATGGCGAAAATAAATTCATTTTACTATCATTTTGAGTGTTGTGCTCTCAGTATTTAATTATTTATTGAATTGTCTAACAACATAAAAATACATGAAAAAAATCAATATTATTACAAAGTTGAAACGAAATAATGTCAAACTATTTCCAACTAAAATTTAAAAACTTATTCTTTAAAAGTTTTGTTTTTTTTGCAAAACATTTTCATGATTTAAATATTTATTTCTCTTTCAACATAAATAGATTATTAACAACGTTCAGGATTTTGATCAACAAAAAAATATTTATATTACGCCTAAAGCAGCTTAATATTCGTAAAACATAATAAAAAAAGCAAAATTCACGGAATAACTGATCATTATATTTACTGCCATTTGAAAAATGTAATGGAAAATACAGATTCTTCTTTTTTTTGCGCGTAAAATGGAATCATTATTACTTTTTGCAGTTCACTATATATATAAGTTATATATACCTCAACCAAATGTACAAAGTTATTATAGCACACAAATTAACTCAAAACTGCACTAAAATAAAGATAGCGGCAGAAACAGTAATCAGCGAAATGACAAATTATTATTTACTCTGCGATATATGATGTGATGTGATGGCCGTGTCTTATGTGCACTCATACCAAAAATAATAAAACTTAATGATTACATTAAAAACATATTTTATCAATTTTTTTCTGTTTGAAATGTAGTGCACTCTCGATTTTTAATAACGAAATTTTCTTTAAATGTCAAAATTTTTATCTACAAAATCATTAAAGACAATTTCTCAAAAAATACTTGCGATTATTATCGAATACTCGCAAAATATTTTATCGATTAAAATATTAATAATAATTAACGCGACTCATTAGAGTAAAAGTCAATTATTAAAAAACTACTATTACATAGGTTTTAGTGATTCCAAGTACAATATCATAAATAAACCGAGAAATAATTACTATAAACAAGTAATTTTGCTTCGGTATTGAATAAAATCACATTTAGAAAATTCGAGAAAAGGTAATTAATAATTTATTTTGATAAACAAATAGTAATTAAGGATCTGAATAGAATTTTTTTATATACAAAATATTGAAAATCTAAAATTTGTTTTCTGTGTATTAAATTCTGGTCTCAAATTACGTCATCACGAATGCGCGCATTATTATTATTATTATAGCGGATAAATTTTTCAACAGTTAACGAAATAACTATAATTCAACATATAGTTTATGATACTGCGAAACTGTGACGAATAAAAAACCAGAACAACACAGAATTGCTGACAGAAAATGAATGATGAGTTTGATAGGCGTCGATAAAACGCTGAATAAAGTATTGAATGTATTTTTTACAATAAATAAATTTATTCAAAAAATAATAATCGAGATAGAAATAAAATAAAAACAAAATAAAAGGTTCGATAATAAATTTAGAATAGAAAAAACAGTTTTAAGAACTAAGAGAGAAATAGATAACACATAACACAGAGAGAAATATTACAGTGTAAGTGACAAAATAATACACTATACTTCCTCAAAGATCTATGTGTTTCTCATTGATTTTTCTATTTAAATAATATACAAAACACAGCGAAAATTGCGGCGTATATGTAGAATGAATATTAAGAATATTCGTGTGTGAATGTAGTATATAAGGTTAGCGATCAATTATTGTGGATATATATACGATAATCGACTAGTTTTATAACTGAAACTTTATAAAATCATTTTACAATTGTTTGAAACTGTATTGTAAAAGTTATAACTGCTTATATTTGATGCAATATACATAAAAAAATCTTTAATATTTTTATTATTGGTTCGGATAACTATTGATTATTTCGTTATTACTGACACAAACTTATGAAATACAAAACAATACACAACATAATACAAATACGCATACAAAGTGTGTAATTAACAGCCGACACACACACACCATCCAGTTTTTTCTGCCATTTACTGTAATGTATTTTAGTTTTCTTTTCGACAAATAATAAAATATAACGATACACAGTAGTCGTGATCGTTAACGTATTTTTGTGTCAAAATTACGGCAACAATAATATTGATAATAACAATAAAAGCAATCACACAAATAAATGCTACGTTGCGATACGCGAAAATTATTCGATTGAATTCGTTAGCGTTAATTCAGTTTTTGGTGCGATGTCTGTCAAACAATACTTGTTTAAATCACGACACAATCAAACAAAACACGCAATAATTTGATTTCGATAAAACTAACGAAAAGTATCGCTTTCTGATCGTTTAATTTAATGTAATATATTGTTAATAAAAATATTGTTTAATAATTTTTAAATCTCATTAAAAAGGTTTGTTTTTGATTATCATATTTTGTTTTGTAAATAATAATTGGAAAAAAGCAACAAAGTTTACTAGATTTACAATAAAATTCGAGCGCAAAAAATTTAATCTAAAACAGCTATTAAAATCAAAATGTATATAATTTCAAACGTCAATAACGAAAATTACTATAATATTAGTACTGTGTTCTCTTGAATAATAAAATCTAAAATGTTATTCGTATACTATTGGGGGAAAAACACAATTTAAAGATTTTGCGTCATAAATACATAATTTATTAAACGGTAAGCGAAAAACTAAATATTTGCAACAAATAATATTTCTAAAAAAGCAATAATAGTGTCGAAAAACATAATCACATTTGACGACACAAAAACATTTAGCGATACAAACATACACCGAAAACCCAACCAAATATAAAATATTTCGTTATACTAATAACCCGATTATTCGGAACATATATATATATATAACCGATGTAGCGGTGTATGTATGCGTTTAGCGGTTATAAATGCCATAAAAATCTAACAGTGAAACATCAGAAATTGGTGCGCGAAATAGCGGAGCATCACATCACGAGAAAAAACATATATATATTTTGAAAAAATCTCTTACTTGCCAGCTGTTTTGGCATCGACTCCGCCGCCAATATTAGCGAATTCCGATACAAACATGTTGTTTATTATCCCGCAAATAACAAAAGCGAATGCGATTAACAGCCAAATTATTATTATTTTTAATTTTTTGATCGTTTGGTCGCACACACCGTTTATTACCGCGCGATCAACAAACAAACGGCGAAAATCATTTACATTCAAATTCGTAGCGTTTGTATTGACAGCCAATCAATAATTAGCTCGACATTCACAGGCATATCATCGCACATCCAATCATAATAATGATCTAACAGTTTGTCAAATAACACTGACTAAACTAAAAACGAATGGTCAGATCAGTCACCAAATATTAAACGTGTGCAATACATATGTTATCGGTTTATGCGTTAATATTTCTGTCACTACTGTTTAAGTTTGAATGCACTGTTTGAGTGTAATAGAGAAATACTTGCTATTAGTTTCAGTTCTCGTGTACAGTATATCAATAGATCTCTACGTGAGTGCGCTGCGATCTGTGCGTCGCTTTTTGCCCACATTTATCCGAACCAGAATCCAGTAAATAAATATTCAAAATTCAGACAGGAATATGAAAATTGAAATTATTCAATACAATTGATTTGGAAATTACGCGCCAAAATAAATTTTTTGCAAAATTAAAGGCAAATAGTGTCGCGATTTCGCTTCGGATTATTAAACATTGATATAAACTTTTATTACGAGAAACACAAAGTTTGGTGACATTTCTAGAGTGCATGTAATGCTTGTTTCACTAAAAGTTTCGATTATGCGCATCGCATCGCACTATCAATTTATCGTTTTCGTACCAAACTTCTGATAGCTTTGGCAAACATTACTGTCATCTAATGTAAAATTCGATAAATTTCGTGTTTGAGTTATCAGCTATTGATTTTGAATTGGTATGAAATTTACAGGATTTAGAGCGTTCATCATTTAACTGAGTTTGAATGAAACATGGATTAGGGTTTGAATAATATATGAAAACAAACAAATAAATTATGATTCAATTTTTAAGTGCATTCGTTTAATATAATTTCAATATTATGTTAAATATTATATTAAATATTATATTATAACGCATATTAAATATTTTAATTGTAATTTCAATTTTCATTATTTGTGTTTTTTATAAAGTTCAGTATAAAAGTTTATTACTGTAAAAATCGCTTTTAATTTTAAACAATGTTTGCTATATAATCACTTTAAAATGTTTGTGGTTAAGTAGGGTTATAACCATTAAAAATTAAATTTTTTACAACCATATAACCACTAAATCTGATGATTCACTAATATGGGTGTTATTGAATGTGTTGACTCGTTTTTATTTGAGTTTATTACTATTTTGCTCAACCGTTAATTAACGATTTTCAATTTCCAAAGTTATGACGCACTCTAATGTCTAGTCTGTATTATATGTCTGTGTCTCCTTTAACTTTAAGGCTATGTACACAAAAATTGAGTATTTATCGCGTTTATACGCCTCTAACAGATTATCGGATCACTTTAACTAATATAAAATTTAAAGTCATAACAGTTAATGGTTTTTCAGAAAACAAAATATTAAGAATACGTTAGCATTTAAGCTACGAATAAATATTATTTCTTATATCATTTTTAAGTTCAATTTATCATTTGTAATCTGTTCTCTAATCTACTCTTATAAACAATAGGTTTCCATTATTTCACGCTAAAAGAATCGATTCTCGCAAAAAATTAACCACACGCACCACAAAAATGATACAATAATAAGTTTCCGCGTTAAAAGATGGCATAACACAGAGTTTGCAAGAAAATAACATAAGTTATATGTAACATGGGTTATATTAACCGAAACGAAATATTCCTGTAGTCTAACGTTAAAACTGAATTCATTTCTGTCAATGGTTTCGGTTAATATTAAACAGCTTTATCTACTTATTTAGCATCGTTTATCAAACAAAATTTAAAAAATTGTCAAAATACCAAACAAAAAACCCGTTTGCAACTGAAATACGTGTATACAGTAAACAAAAAGAATTGTTGCCACGAAAAGTATATTTGGAAACGTCAGTAGTTTTCTCAGACAAACGTTCAGTTTTATACATCCAACCCGTTATTTAAGCAGTTATTGTTTCTATTTCGAAATCTTTACAACAGTTATATTTAGAGGTAAAACATCGCATAACTAATAAAAGCGATTCAATTTCAGAAAACTCGGCGATAATCAAAAAATTTTCGTATAATCATCAGCATATCTGAATATCTTAGCAAAAAAGAAGCGAAACACTTTCATGTAATTTATGTCTCAGACAAATGGTACCGTATTATTGCTTTAACTTAATCTTTAAAAAACAAAACAAAAAAATAATAACACGAAAAATCACAATAAAATTTAAAATTCAAATAAATTGAGTGATAATCTTTAAAATAAATTTTCGTTAAGATATGCGCGCCTCTAAACATTTGTCTAGTAATTAAATTCATACACACACCGAAAAGTACAACATTTTTGCTAATTATTATTAAATAGAAAATAGATGGTAGAAAATTTTAACGCTAAATATAGACTGGTTTGACTAATTAATTATCTAAAAATATGTCTCTTTCTCCGTCAAATGAATTCAACGTCACATAACGAAAATGTGACTCTCGTGAGTCAGTTTAGTTTCGCATTCATTTTCGTACCATAAACTGTTATGTACAGTACAGTACACCACTTTATACGCGAAAATAAACTTTTTCGTTACATAAAACATTTTCGGATAATTGAATATACGTTGCAATTAGCATAACATTAGAATCCATTAGCGTTTTATTTATTTGTTTTTTTTATTATTAATTATAAAGTAATAATTGATTACGTTGTTGTCGTCGCAAAACGTAAATTAATTTAGTTTTGCGTCAAAATATGTTTATAAAATTCAGTGAAACGCCTGAATAATGTCGCATACGATTCTTTAAATATGGAATACTAATTTAATTTTCTATGCGCACGAATACGACAAAATTTAGCAAAGATTTATGGCGCAAATCTTTCAAATAAATTTATTCAGCAAATTATAAATCGCGATAAATTAAGAACCAAACGATCCATTTATGAATCCGTAAGCAATAATTTCTACAGACAAACGGGTAAATTTTAAAAATAGTTTAGTGATACAGACCTTTGATTATCGATAAGCTTTGACTTCTGACTCTGTATGTGAACAAACATTAATTTCAAGTTTAATGGTATCAAAAACTAAAATATTTACAAATAAAATCGCGTTATTAAAGAATACTAATGATTTACATTATAAAACACAATTTTTAATTTCTTCCTTATATCTAAATAAATTTTTTAACTATTATTTTCATTGAATATTTAATCCCTTAATATTTATATGCGTTTAAATTAATGTTTTTACATAAACTATGGTATCTATGGCAGCATAAACCGCATAAATTAAGCCAAATTTTAATTGATAGCAACAGAATAGGAACTGTAGAGTTAAAACAGGCTGACGTGCATTCCTATACTTATGTACTGTATATAACAGGCATCATCTTTTAATGGTCAATCCTATTATAAGTTTGTGTTGTTTGATATATTTTATTAAGAAAACCCGGAACTAAAACCATTAATAAAGTGGTTATAACCCGTCTTAAAGCATTTATTCCTGGAACACACAATTTGTTTGTTTAAACCGCTATGGCATAGAAAAATGAGTGCGAAAACTATAACTAAATATTTATGTAAAAACAGTTTTTGAAAATATTAAACCCGTCATTGCGTCGCATTTGCAGAGAGATGTTTGGCGTTTAATCTTAACCCGTCAAACAGTATCTCTAACGGTTAGATAACGATCATATTTCTAGTTAAGGCGCACGTTTGGCATAGACCTACTTATATATATTATTGTTGATCTATTTATTAAGCCAAAGAACAGCTATTTTTAAGCGTGCACTTTAGAAGCTGCAGCTTAGAAACTCAGATGCAGTTTTAATTTTAACGTTTACCAAACGGAAAAAAACTATTTTTGATTATTAGGTTAAATATTATATAATAATAATCCCATTTACTCCGCAATTTTCGGAAATAAGGTGAAGGGTTCTCTCCATTTAGTTTTTCTGAGAACCAAAAAATTACAAAAATAATTACAAATTTGTTATGTGAGCGTAAATTTTGGTTTTTATTGATAAACTTGTACACATTAAAAATATAATAAGCACTCTCTATATAAATAGCAGTTTTGCAAGGATATACATATATATATACACTCACTCACTCACTCACACACACAGAGCTCTTCTTTAGCGCACATCTAAAATATTAAGGTTTTTTAAAACCAAATTGGATTATAGCCAATACAGGAGTTTTGAAATATATAACAATTAAACTATTATACTCAATAAGGTGATACATAAATAGAAATTCTAATAGTAAACCGTATTTTGCGCGCTGTGTCTCAAAATAATGATATTTGGCTTTTTTTGTAATCAAAAAATCAATACGGAAATCAATGCACAAAAACGTATAAAAGGTGTTTTATTCAGTAAATAAAATCATAAAAATACTGTCAAAATACGCTTAATTAGAGATTAAAAAGATTTTTTAATGTACTAAAAATTAGTGTTGGATTTCCATTCATTCCTTAAATTAGTGATCGTTTCCAATGTTTCCAATACTGAAACAGTAATCGCAAAGCAATGCGCAAAACCAAACTAAAAAATCTAACCTTAATTCCGATCTTTTTTGTTCCTTAAATTTTTCCATTAACTTTTCCCACGGGTCGACACCCATACCCCTCATAGCCATTGTCATGTTTGATGTTTGCGATCAAAAGCGAAACCAATAACTGAACGCAGCGATCAAATACGTGTGTCAAGCGATTTGGTTTGAAACGCACAGCTATTACAGCACACTTTGATTGACTGATATATCGATAATACGCTTCATAATCGTAACAATTATTCCTAATATTATTAATGTTATCAGATTTGACGCAAAACTTTCTCTATTTATCTCTCAATCGTTTCCAATCTTTCGAATAATAATAATAATAATAATAATTAGTTTGTCCGCCGATCTAATTGTTATTTGAGTTTAAAATCACGTTAACAGTACATAAATATGATATATTTATCGCAAAATTTTTATTTTATCGATTATTTGTTTTGCAAAATTAAATATTATTTAATAAATATCACAAATAAAAAACGCGAAAATTTTCCGCACAAATTAAAATATGATTAATTTTGTTTAAGCAAATAAATCTGAATGAATCACTGTTTGACGCGTTAATATTTATTTTACGCAAAAATATCACTGATGTTGACATACGGTTTGCATAATTGTCGCGAACTTAACCGAAATATCGCACTATTTTTTGAATACTTTACAGTTTTGTGGACTCAGAAACGATAGCATTAATGTTGAAATGTTGAGACACACACATATACAGTGTATGAGACAGAGAGAGCGAGAGTAAGCTGTGATCGAATCGTTGCAAACACAGCGCCATCGCCTCACACTCAGCATCAGTTGCTCTAAATAGTTGCTCATCGTTTTCAGCTTCAGTTTCTGCAGTCATTATAAAAAATCTGTTTACTATTTTTTGAATATATTAATTAAGAAATTTAATTTTGGTTCACAATTGTATGAGAGATTGTAACTTAACATATCGTTCATATTGTGATGAATAAGTAATGTTAAAATTGACAATTTTTTTTGTAGTTGTGTCACATTTCGATTACGTGATTGCGTAATATCCACTAAAACTATAAAAAAATTTTACCCATTATTTTAATATCTCAATAAAAATAAATAAAATTTAATAGTCTATAATCAAATATCTATTTGAAAACTTATGTGTACAATAGATTAGAATTTAAGTTTATGTTTAAAAAATATGGTCAGTTTATTGAAAATATTAATCATTAATTAAATTCTTTAATAATATTTAAATTGGAACACTTAAAAGAGGTTTAAGTTTTTAATTATTAATTTAATATTTAAATTGAGTACTGAGAATTAATGCATAAGTGTTTACGAATGACGAACAGACGAACATTGAAGACATGTCAAATCTATAAGCTAAAAGTTATATGCAAAATACTCATTTTCAATGTTTAACCTGGTCATCAATCTTTTGTTATTTATTGTTTAATTTTCTCTTATACATACTCCCAGACTTTTTTCGCGGAAAAACTTTGACTAAAAATTTTAATGTGTCCCTTTGTTCGTTAATAATAATTAACTTTATACACTTTTGGTTAAGTGAATGCGAGAGTGAAAGTTATTGTGCGTATTTGGTGTTTGTGTGAGTGAGTGAGTGAGTGAGTGAGTGAGTGAGTGAGTGAGTGAGTGAGTGAGTGAGTGAGTGAGTGAGTGAG
>JAQGAW010001679.1:0-17998 GCA_034698025.1 Phthiracarus crinitus
TCGTTTTTATTTCTTTGATATAGCAATCAACACATTTTTAATTGTATCTGAATGTATTAAATCTAACTTAAATAAACTTTGAAACGAAAAATCGCATAAAAAATAATAGAAGTTATTTCACACGATTATCGATATGTATTGCGAAACGTTCAGTGCGAATCACTTTGCACTTATACTGCGTTCGGTTATAGTGGTGAGCGCAGCCACCTAAAGTGGAGACATCTGCTGTTTCACTCTATTTAAACTTTTAAATTTACTATAATAATTACAATTAACGCTAAAAATTTGTTTTAGATATAAATACAGCTTTACATTAAAATGATAAATACTTCCAAAATCAAAAAAGTCCAAAATATTAGTAAGTTATGGTTTTATTTACAATAATCATAATTGCCATTGAAATACATTGAAACCACTGCTGTTGCCATAGAAATATAAGCTATGCTATCAACGGTGGCTGCGATCGCTACTATAACCAAGCGTTCTACCGTAGTATCTTAATGGCAACTTTATTGATATTGGTTCGTAACCCCGACAAAAATTTTAAATATTGCAGCAAAATTCATGAATTTTGCATTTTACGATTCCTTGGGAGAATAGAACCTTACAATAATAAATAGGAATGGGATAATATGGGTATGCCCGATTTTACTCGAATTAGACTACACTACACTACCCGAAATTACCAAAATTTAAATTTAAAGCCCGAATCTACCCGTTTTTACCATAAAACAATGTTTATAAAAAGTTATTAGTAAAAAACAGCAAGTAATAATCAGGTATTGCCCGAATTTTTCTATTAAACCTGATTGTGACCAGATATTACCCGAATTTCAGTAAAAAATTCAAGTATACTTTCAAAATTAATGAAAAAATAAGCAGCACATCAATTTTTTGTGGTATTACTTTGAAGTTCAAAGTTTGAACGAAGTTGATCCGAATCCATACCCGATTTTTAAACATAAAGCACCCGATTACTCGACCCGATTTTGGCTTTTTTCCCCGAGTTACCCCATTTCTTATAATATACTTACAATTTTTCAAAATAAGAAGTTTAAAATAAATTTTATTTAAATTTTATTTCTTAAAGTAGAAAAACTCGGTTTAATCTCTCAATTTCTAACTGTGTATAATTTACTGTAAAATCACGAGTGTTTTTGTTTTCGAAGTTTTAATTTAAAACTTTTAAATACGGTCTGTTTATTGATTCATAAATCAAGCGAAGCGTTACATAAATAACACAATTACCGTTTAATTGCATTTTAATAAATGAAATTAAAAGTAGATTTTAAATCTATTAAACAACATTTACACAAAACGCGAGTAATAATGTCAGCGCCAGTCAATTACTCGCCACAGAAAAAGATTAAATTAGAGAAGAAATCGAATGACGACGAGTATTGGAGATCGAAATACATGCGAAGTTTCGATGAAAAAGATGTTGGAATCACTGAGTTTATTGGACATCATAACTCTTTTACGGGAATTATAAAGGATCGGTTGGTTTCAATTTAGATATTATTTATTTAAATTAAATTAAATTTATTAATAGCTATAAAATTAATTGTTTATGCGCTCAACAGTTATGAAGATTTTGTTGTTCACGAAATCACAAAAACTGGTGAAATCGTGAGATTAACTGATTTATCTGTTCCTCCGCTATTCACTGCTCCTATTATTGATATTCACGATGTTCTCGACGATGACGTGATTAAAGAAATACAAAAAATAAGTTATGATTTAATAAAGTTGAAAACTGAAAATGAAATATCGCTGAAAACTCCAAGTGTTAGTAACGTTAATACTAATGACGGAAATAGTGTAGCGATTGCTAACAAATTTCAAACTGGAAGTGGTTTCGTTAAGATAAATGTTACAAATAAAGAGAAGCACGAAAGGGGAACAATTCATAAGGCAATTCGCGATCATTTTCCTAACGTTGAGAGCACTACTATCGATGAAAACAATGAAAAATGGATTAGAATCTGTCGATTGAAATATGGTGGACGACGTATGACTTGGGTCAGTGATAAAGGAGATTATGTTCATTTTTCTCTATATAAAGAAAATGTGGAAACGCAGTATGCTATTAACCTTATAGCCAGTAAATTACACGTATCGCCTAAAAACATAACATATGCTGGAACTAAGGATAAACGAGCGATAACCACACAGAGGGTATGCATTTGGAAAGTAACGCCTAACAAATTAGTATCCGCTGTTGAAAGCTTGCGAAACATAAAGATTGGAAATTTTTGTTTCGAAGATAAACCATTAGATTTGGGTGATTTGAGTGGCAATCAATTCGATATTGTTTTACGTGATGTGGTATATGATAGTAAGAATGACGTGGAAAATGCGTTAACGAGTGTGAATGACAACGGATTTATCAATTACTACGGTATGCAACGTTTTGGCTTTAACTTTGACAAACCCCAATCAGTTGGCCTTTTAATATTGCAACACAAATGGAAAGAAGTGGTCGAAGCATTGTTAAAACCTAAAGCGAAAGACATGTCACCTAAACAACCAAACTTAATGTCTTTCAATCAGTGCATGGAAATGTGGCAAAACACTAGAGACGCTCGAAAAGTATACAAAAATCTTTCATTTAAATCCAGTTTAGAAGGAATGCTTTTGCATGGACTGACTAAAGTGGCACCAAATGACTATCACGGAGCTCTCTGTACGGGTTTGCATCGAAATCATCGACTGTTTCCTCTTCATTGCCTTCAGAGTTATCTCTGGAATTGCATTGTTTCGTATCGAATTCGAACTTATGGTACAAATGTTGTTATCGGAGATTTATTAATTAAGAATTTATGTACTGATAACGAAGATCTAGATTTTGTTACAAATATTGAAGATTCGGATGAAAAAGACATTAATCGAGATATTTATTATGCCGATGAGAGAAATATTGAAAAATTATCAATTTATGATGTGGTTATTCCAATGATTGGAACCTCAACTTTATTACCGAAAAATAGTACCGCTGATTACATTAATTCACTATTAGCTAAAGAAGGTATAACTATCGATATGTACCGTTCTTTGCCTAAACAATGGACTAATTCGGGAAAGTATAGAAAGTTATTGGCAAAACCGTCTAATTTGTCGTGGAAATGGATTCGATATACTGATCCCAATCAACCATTACTCGAAAAAGAAGTCGATAAACATATTCAAACAAAATGCAATTCAGATTTAATCGGAGATGGTTTGGAACAAATGAAATCACTGCCAATAAAGATCATCGAACACAATACGGAACAAAACGATTCTTCAATTTCTGTTACGAATGAGCAATATTTTGAAGAAAAATTAGCCATAATTCTTTCATTTTCATTACCAACTTCTTGTTACGCTACTATAATGTTAAGAGAGATCACAAAAACGGAACCAACAGATTTAGAGATTAAACCATGGCTTTCAAGAGTTGGAGCGCGCATATAACTAACGTTTATATTAACTTTTTTCATATTAAAGTTACACATATGTACGGTTTATGCAAATAAATAAGGAATAAGAAATAGCTTTTGAATGATTTAATGTTATTTTCAAATCTCAAATCATATTAGTATAAAATTATATTTTAATTCTTCTTTTTGCTGACACCAACAGTTCGACCTCTTCTTCCTGTAGTCTTAGTGTGTTGACCTCGAACTCTCAAACTAATCAAAACAATCATCAAATAATATATTCAATATTGTAATTGATTATACACTTCAATAATACCCCCAATAATGTCGAAGTCCTCGATGAGCGCGAATTTTCTTTAGACGTTCCAAATCTTCTCTCAATTTGTTTTCGAGTGCATTAGACGTCACTTGAGAAAACTTGCCATCTTTTATGTCTTTTTGTCTGTTGAGAAACCAGTCCGGAATTTTGTATTGTCGAGGATTCGAGATTATTGTAACTAATTTTTCGACCTTTCATTGAAAAGCAATGTTTGTTAAGAAAAAGTAAAAACAAATGTAAATCTAACTCTCACTTACCTCTTCATCGGTCAGTTCTCCCGCTCTCTTGTTAAGGTCTACGTCTGCTTTTTTGCAAACTATGTTTGAAAATCGACGCCCGATTCCCTAATTAATCAAATAATATCTCATTTAATTGTAACAAAAACAGTGAATGGAACCTTAATAGCGGTTAAAGCAAACATCACTTTACGTCTTCCATCAATGTTTGTGTTCATAACACGGAGGATATGTTGAAACTTATCGGGAATTACTAAAGACTAAATCAAACGAAAATATTTTTAAATTTAAATTTCTTAAATTAATATCTCAATTAAAAACAAAATTTAATAAAAATACCATTTTATCGATTGTTGTGAATAGAGTGACAACGCGTGAAAAGGAAGAGTATGTCCGCAACGGATATCAATGAATGAATAGCATTCAAACACGTGATGTTAAACGTCATTACTGTTCAGACATTTCGCTATTAGTCTATAATCTTAGTAAGCAAACAATAACTGCTGCCATCTAAACAGACGCATCGCTTTATTTAAAATTGGTTAATCTAAGAAAGAGTATTCAAAGAGGGGTTATAGCCTGCATATACCCCTTTCCCAAATTTTTGAAAGTTTAAGGACGTAAAAATTAAAAATTTAGATACTTTTTTTGATAAAAACTGAAAAAATTATCAATTAAATCGGATGAGTTTAATCTCCACCCGAATTTTTAAAAAATCCAATGGAAACCCCCATAGACCGTACGAAAGTGGGACGCACTGGTTTAATAATGTAATACAGCTTTGAATAGAGGTGAACACTTAACACTTACAAACATCACACGTTTATATAACATGTTATAGTCTATCTTTGTTGAAGTATTTTAAAACCACACCGAATATTTGAATCACTTCTAATGGCGATTTCTAATGGTATTGATATTAATATAATCAGGTAATTATGGTTTTTATTATTTACGCGATAATGTATTGATTTTTATTGATTAAAACGAAGAAAACCGACCACACATGCGGGCAAAAAATTTTTGTCATCGCGAGCACCAAAACTAATTGAAGAAATAAAGAGTACGATATTCATCAAAGGTTCGACTGCTAACGATAAGTGCGTGAAACTCATGAAAGACTTTGTAAGTGAAATCAATTATAAAACTCGTACACAACGTATAATTTTTGTAATTTTGATTTTAGTGCACATTAAAGAAACCAAATGCTATCTTCTTTAATAAGTAAGCGAACATTGATTGAGGTTTATTAAAGCCAATAATTAGTTATAATAATTTTTGTTAATAACGTTATAATTTAAAAGAAAACATGATTGGCGTCCATTCGAAGACAGCACTCATATCGAGTTTTTAACAGTTAAGAACGATTCACCGATATTTATGTTTGCGTCTAACAGTAAAAAAAGACCAAATAATTTAATAATTGGTCGAACATATGACGAACACGTATTAGATTTGATTGAATTCGGTTTCGATAACTATAAGAGTTTAGACGATTTTCGAGTACCGAAAATATCTTCTGGCACTAAACCTATCATTCTATTTAGTGGACAACCATTTGATGTCGAATCTGATTACCAGAGAATAAAAAGTGTACTTTTAGATGCATTTTCGGGACCAAACGTTAATAGCGTACGATTATCAGGACTGGAACATGTCATACAGTTTGTTGCTGTCGATGGAAAGATATTAATGAGAAGTTACCGAATATTTTTAAAGAAATCGGGAACTCGTGTGCCACGCATTGAACTCGAAGAGATTGGACCACGAGTTGATTTAGTATTAAGAAGATCTCGTTTAGCGTCCGAAGATTTGTTTAAAAGAGCGCTCAAACAACCAGAACAGCTAAAGAAAAAGATAGTTAAAAATGTGAATAAGAATCGTCTTGGATCCACATTAGGAAGAATTCATATGAATAGACAGGATTATAGTAAACTAAAATTAAGAAAACTTAAAGCACCAAAACCTGAAAAATCTTTAGAAGAAAAGCCTACAAATATTACTGGTAAAAAAAGGACTATTGTTCCACAAACTAATGATAATGAAATGGCAAATAATTCTGAAACAAATGCGAATCCAAAAAAGAAAGTTAGATTTTCTTTATAAAATTATGTTTTATTTAAAGCGAGTATTATTAAAGATGAATTGAAGATTTTAAGTTTTAAGTTCGTATTTTCTGATATTTCCATCTCGACATGCGGTAAATATATTTTGTCCATCACTGGCTATTTTATTAATTGGTTCAAAATTAGGTCCAGTTAGTTGAGTGACTTTATCATCATTTTCTGTATAGTGGTATACACACGTTCCATCTGTTCTGCCAACAAAGAAACCTCGATTTTCGCTCATTTTAAATGGTAGTAATGATAAAACAGGTGATGCAGAATCTTCCCAACATTTTACAAATTTTGTTGGATTTCTAATGTCGTATAACTGTATTTCACCGCTTTGTGTACCAAATATAAAATTATGTTCTGATATGAATTGACACGCATTCACACTCGTATTGTTTTCGATTTCAAATAACTACAAATAAGATCATACCATACTTAAAATATTTAATAAACCAATTAAAAATTACCTTTTTATTGCTATTTAAACCATATCCGTAAACAAATCCAGATTCACATCCAATTACAAGAATTTTATCTAATGTTCCCACAGCTAACTCATTGATGGGTTTGTCTCTTGAGCCCAATTCCATATATTGGTTACATGTTTGCAATGCGCACGCGTTTATGCTGTCTTTGTATTGCAATTCAATTATATTTTCGATACATTTTGCATGACCGCAATCCCATAGCTTTGCGAACCCATCCCTAGAAACCGATATTATATTTCTACCGCGATCTACAAAAGCGATGTCAAGGATAGACGCTCTGTGACCATAAAGAGTTGCGGCGCAGCGACCAGTAAATGCTGACCATATTTTTAACTGCATATCAATACCACCAGTTAAGATCACTTCACCAGAAGGAAAAAATCGGCAAACATATGGCTCCATTAAATGTCCTTTCAATTCTCTCTAAATAATTAAACAATTCAGTAATTATATTATGAATACAACAAAATGATCATAAGAATATGAAACAATAAGAAACATATCATACTCTCGGCAGTCCAATAGATGTTTGCCATACTCTCAACCGATTGTCACTGCAAACCGAAACTCCAATTCCACCATTGGTCACATCGATGCTCAATACCTATGATTATCAAAATAATGTATAATTACGGTTAAGTACAGTACAGTATAGATAATTAGGATTAAGTAAGATTAAGACTATTTACACTTTTATTGTGGATCGAAGAAAATATGCTTTTTGGTGCTATAAATTCGCATAAATTATTTGAATCTTTGTGTAATACTTTTAAGTAATTCTGTTTTAAAGAATAGTTAAACAAAATAATATTTGATCATAAAGTTATTAATATATTGGCGGTTCTGCAGTATAAGCGCAGTTATTCTTAAATATGTAATTTTTTACAATTGTTATCGTTTTAATTGACACGCATTTCTGCCAAATATCTTAAAAACTGCGCTTAACAGTGCAAAAATGCCATATATTTAAATTAACCAACATTTGAGTTATGAATCACTTCAAATGGATTATTGGATGAGTTTACAAATTTAAAGTTATCAGTAGTAAGAAATCCGTGAAAAGCGTTTCGACCAATTTTCTTACTACTTATCCATATCTGAGAGTTTGGTCTATGATATCATGTCAAACAGTTTATTATAATTATTATCAGTTATTAACTTTTATAACTTAAGAAATAAAATCTATACTTAAGAATGGCTTCATTCCAATCACTTTGGATCAAAAGTAACTCATTTTGATTAACACAACACTTCATTTTTGTCAAATTGTAATAACAATACAATATGTAGAATATTGGTGTCACGTGTTATGTTATTATGAAAACAGCTGTCAAATAATATTTAACAATAATATTGCGTAATGATTTCATCACACATTCTGACCATTAAACCATAAAAGTAATACATAATTGTTTAGTCTTCATTAATATCATTATCTTTTGTAGAAATAATATCAATTATAAGCTTTTTTATAGATTTTAAATATAAAACATTGAATAGTAAACAATAAACACAAAATCTATAGCAAACATAAACATATGGTTTCTATGATTCATTTCATTTATCAAAATTAAAAAGCAATAAATTAAATTTTTATTTCATATGGAAATAATAGATGACAACACAAATGGGAAAATGTATGCCAACTCGATATCAATTCACGCTAAATATTTGACGCTATCCTTAATACTAATAGCGATAAGCATTATTGGCGACCAATTCTTACAAATTAAAACATCAATTTTTAGTAATGGTTATGTGCGAGCATTTTCTGATAATGCGATTCACGCGTTCATTGCAAGCATCAGTTGGCTTATGGTTTGTGTATCGAGAGGTGCATCAACTCAAGACTATTTAGTAGTTTTACAAACATTTTTTTGCGCAATTACTGCTTCTTTCGTCGACTTTGACCATATTATCGAAGCCAGAAGTCTTGATATTAAAGTATTTATCTTTATTTTAAAGTTAAAAACTCATAATTCTCGTATGATTTGACTGAGTTTACGCATTTAAGGTGATCTTGCAATTAACTCATCGACCATTTCTTCATTGCACAACTCTAACCATTTCGTTATCATTAATCATAATAATCATTGGTTTGCTAATACATAACTGGATGTGCCATATATACGGATGGATTGTTCTCACAGCCACTTTCTCGTATGTTTTATTATAGGGATTCTTCTTATAAATTGTCTAATTTAGATAATAATCTTATGTAGAATTTAAATTCTTAGTGGAATTTCATGTTTATAATTAAAAACCATCCTATAATTACTTACAATCAACTTAAAACTATTAAACTGAAATAAACGGCTTGTTTTTTTATCATTAAATAGGCATCAATTGCGCGACGCATTGAGGCAAGGCTTATGGCTCTATCCTTTCGAGACAAAACCAATACCATTTTGGACATATTCTTTCATGTTGTTGTCGTATCCATTGCTTTGCGGTTGGATTATGGATATTGTGGCGCAAGAATTTCTACAAAGACATATGATTATGGGAGTTAAATATAAAACTATTGAAACTGAAGATATGACTGTTTAATTCAATTTTAATGATTTAATGTAACACAGATATCAAATATTTTTATCAGATATTTCCATATAATGTAATTTTATAAAATTATTTATAAGAATTATTTATAAAAAATAGTTAATAAATTAAATGAAACAAAATTGATGATAGATTATTGTTGAATATTATCCGCAAATGGCATTAAGTAATATTCGACAAAACAATTTTCATGAGTTTCGTCGAGTTTAATCATAAACTGAAGACTTAGAAGACCGTCAGCGTTGGTACGAATCGACAGTTTTGACGAATTAATTAATGCTTTAATCGATTGTTTTATAAGTGACATTTTGTATCTATTTTTGACGGCATATGAACACTGAAAAAATTCAATATTTTCGCTGCTTTTATTGATGCTATGATTTACTTTTGCTCTTTCGCTTTCCGTCGAAAATTGAAGATAAGGTTCGCTGTCAGCGATTAATATTTCGATCCAATCGCTGTTAAGATCAGCGCATCGCCAAAACTCGATAAATGCTTCGGAGTTTAATATGATTTTATTAATAAAATCAATGTTAAAGATAATTAAATGTTCGACATTAAAAGGAAGTATTTTAGCCTTAGTAGCGGTTGTTTGGTCACTCAGTTCCAGAATCAATGGACAATTTTCGCCCAAACAAGTGATTCGCAATGTGTTCCGTTGTGTTTGAGCGCCATTTCGATGGTCTGTCAATATTTCCAATACATTTAATAAATCATTTAAACGAAAGCATATGGTTATCGGTTGTGATTCGTCTCGCATGTCGTATCGCGTGAATAACGATCGCTCAACGAAAGACGTGGCCTGAAGACACTTCCCTTCGTCTTGACATGTCATCTTCAGTCCATAATTAGTGATCGCCATAACTGTGCTCTTTTTGATTTGAATAGCCTTTAACATCGGAATCAAAGTTCGCGCGTCACATATTTCACCAACAAATTCATCGATCGGTTGATCATTGGAATCGTTGATCAGTTGTTGCGACTGTGAATGGGATTGTGATTGAGATGCGTGTGTGTGGTGTGTGTGCTGTGACTGCGATCCGGATTGTGATTGTGATTGTGAATCGTTAGATGAGATCGTGTTTCTCTCAATCATTACGTCCATTGTAATGATAATCGTAAAACACTAAACACACTAAACAATCTAATCTATACTATTGGCACAAATGTTTAAATAATTTCCAATATATAAGACTCGCATTCAATATCTAACATTCGTATTAATATTCTCGAATGCATATCAAACAGAAAACATTTCAAGCATTAGAGGCTATTCGAACGCAATTCCAACCAATCATAGTTAATCCATTATTTTTAAAACATACATATCAAACATAAATTACGTACGCATTCTTTAGCTTAAGACTTACATCATTTGATTTGTTTATTTATAAGCTTTCCAACGATATATAAATTGTTAACCAATCCAATTGTTTTTAAGTGTTTGGATCACCGGAAGCTGTTAACAATATATATATAAATCGTCGTGAAAAATATTTCGGTACAGTACTGGAGTCAAGTGCAGTCACCTCTAGTGGAGACATCTGCTGATTCACTCTATTTAAACTTTTAAATTTACTTTAATAATTACAATTAACACTAAAAATATGTTTTAGATATAAATAAAGCATTACATTAAAATGATAAATACTGCCAAAACAAAAAATGCCTAAATATTAGCAAGTTTTAGCTTTTTATGTGAAAATTAGTTTATCATAGAAATACATATGTTGCCATAGAAATGGCAGCTATGCTATCAACGGGGTCTGCACTTGACTCCAGTACCCTTTTTTCATAGCATGAGCTTATAAGTTTTAGAATTAGCCTCAAATTGATAAAATTGAGACATATATTTTGTTCTGTAGAAGCTCAGAGGCTAAAAATGTTATCGCCTGAGCCTTAGCCTGTTATAAAATTCAAAGCCTTAGCCCGGCTTTTAGCCTTAGTCTCTTCCCATCTCTACGCACGTAGCTTTGGAAGCTCTATTGTGCGCTGCAAAGTAAAGCGTGACAATGGTTTCATTATCACTAATCCATTATCTCCTTTGAACAAATTTTAGTTTCACACAAAATCAACATTTAGTTAGTCTTTGAATCAAAAATATGCAAATTAATGATTGAAATGTCGAATAGTAATAAACATAGATTTTAATAAAATGTTAAAAATAATTAGAATTATTTGGTGTTTATTAAATAAAATTTAGCAAAATAAAAACAATTACAGTTCCATCGGATATAGTACTAAATTTTCATTCACTAACGAGTGGATACTCCCAACTGTTTTAACCCGAATTTTTTGAGTCCACTTTTATTTTGTAGAGGATATTATCAAATACCGTATATATTGCAAACATAATTTTCTGCAGACGGAAAAGAAAGGAGAAAGTTTCAAATAAAAATAACGCTCACATTAGAGCGCAGCACAATCGACATAACATTTGTTAGAATTTAGATATTAATGACTGTTACTGTACAGTACATGTATACGGTATGTGTTATGTGTTATGTGTTACGCCTTCAATACGATAACACAAACTACGTTTGTTTTCATTATATGATTACATCATTATAATCAATATGTCATTAAATCCAGAGTTAATATCAACGCCAGAAAACCGTATCAAACTTTTAAAACTCGCAGATAATGTAAAGATTAGGAAAAAATCATCAAAGTTTAGTTCGCAACGCAATCACTCGAACTCAAGTGCATCGACATCGACATCGAGTTCGAGTTCGAGTTCGACCAATTCGTCCAACACATGCACATCAACGTCAACATCGATGTCGAAAACTAATCGATACGATCTCGCGTTCACTAATATCGAACATTTGGTATTTGGGACTTACAGACAAACGCCATCCACGCCATCGTCACCAGTGATCTCATGGTCGCCTCCATTGCCATTGCAGTCATCGCCACCGACTCCTCCATTACTGCCATCACTGCCATCGCTGTCGTCATTCAATCCAATCAATAGAATGAGTAGCAATGATATGGAAACGCACTCAAACTCACGCGTAGAACAATCACATTCGGAATCAGAATCGACTACATGTATCGACAGCACTACTGGTACCACAATCACAACGATGACCACAACAAACATTAGAAATGGAAATCACAAATTGTTTGATGAGCTTAATAACGATTATCACGATTTCAAACAAAAAATCAAACAAATGTTTATCAGCGAACAACAGTTTTTTGCCAATAATCGCAATAATAATAATAATAATAAATTTGATAAATTGGTAGATAAATATTTGGACGAATATTATGATTTGAAGCGATCTCGAAGTCATCCGCAAAATATTGAGCAACACATTGACAATGAAATTGAATCGAATTTATTGAAAGAATCGCAATCTAATTGCGAATTAATCAACAATGAATGTGAATACGATAACAATACTGATAATATGGATATTAGTTATAGAAATGAGAGTCCGATATACGCAGAAGCACTTTGGGATCACACGGCCACTGATTCCGAAGAATTGTCGTTCGTTGCCGGAGAAGTGATTGACGTTTCCGATTCGCATGACAAACACTGGTGGTGGGGATCTATTGTACTGAACGGTACAGTTGATGGTACAGTGGGTGGATATGCGCGCTGCGGATGGTTTCCATCGTCGTTTGTCCGCACGCGTGTCAGTCAACACGAACCATCAAACGAAAATGAAACGGAAACAGAAACGGAAATCATTGAAGATTCACTGTCGCCGATAGAATCACTGAACAATAACGTGATGATTGCCGATCGAAATCTAAATCCTGATCCAAACCCTACGCAAACAGATAATGTTCAATCAGTTCGAAAAACTCCTAAAAAACGCTTAAGTATTTCAAAGTTGAGTAATGAACGCGTAAGAGCTAATATTATTGTTGAAATAATTAATACTGAACGGGATTTCGTTAAGCATTTAAATGATATGATTGAAGGATACATAAAGCCATGTCGAGAGTGTTGTGATATGTTTACCGATCAACTTATTTCTAATATATTCGCTAACATCGAACAAATATACTCATTTCAGAGGCAATTTTTAGATTGTTTAGAAAATGTTATTAATTGGGAACATATTAGTGAAAGTCTTATCGGCGACTGTTTTCTCAAATATGAAACCCATTTTAGTATTTATTGTGATTATTGTAATAATCATCCGTTAGCTGTTAGCGAATTGCAAGATTTATATTCTCAACAAAAATACATTGTATTTTTTGAAAATTGTCGCCGAAATCAAAACATGATTGATATCTCTTTGGACGGGTTTTTGTTGACACCAATTCAAAAAATATGCAAATATCCATTACAATTGGCCGAACTTTTTAAATATACTCGTTCTGAACATTTGGATTATATTCCGACCCAAAACGCTTTCGACGCTATGAAAAGAGTGGCACATTTGGTTAATGAACGTAAACGAAGATTCGAAAGATTGGAACAACTGATAAATATCGGTGAATCAATCGAGGGATGGCAAGGAATGCCTCTTTTGGATTGCAGTTCGATTTTAATTTATTCCAGTGATGTGAACCGATTGTACCCAAATAATCGTTCGCGAGAATTCACTTTATTTCTATTCGATCACTTATTGCTGTGCTGTAAGAAAGATAGCGGTGGTATCTTAAAACGTGAACGAACTACATATCTATACAAAGCTAGAATAGACATGGATTCCATTTCCGATATCGTAGATATCGCTGACGGATCGCGCGAACCTGATTACGGTCTTATTAAAAATGGTTTCAAATTGAAATGTCAAACCAAACAAAAATGGTTTATTTTTCAAACAAAGTCTCCGATTGATAAGATTAATTGGATTAAGGCTTTTCAAGACGAAAGACAATTAATCCTAGAAGATAAACAACAAGGATTTGTGGTCACAGGAAAAGACAAAAGAGTAGCTCAATTGGCTTATATGAATAGCGTTAAGCCAAAGAAGCCTCGCGCTAAACTGTCGCGAGCAGCCAAACCTCGTCCAGACACGGCTATTGCCGAAATAGCTCTCGAGCCTACGTTTGGTTCCGAAATCGATCGGAACAGGTCTAGCAGTTTACCGAGTTATATATTCAATAATGAAGACAATAATGTGCACGCCATTAAAAACATGACAAATTTAAAACAAACTGGAATCAAGAAGAAGGGCTCGGGTTGGTTCCATTTGGGCAGTACTCGCAAATATAAATCCAGATCCAAACGAAGTCAGCGTTAATTGTTATAATCATATTTCAAAGTATTTTCACAAATTTTACTAATGTTAATATACAGTATACATACAGATACAGATATATACGGCAGTACAGTACATAACTATTTCTCTCTCTCTCTCCCTCCCTCTCTCCTCGCTCTCTCTTTGTTATACAGTATCTTTAAATTATTTATTATGTTATCATAAAATGACATTTTAAATATGTTTTGAGTATTTACTATATTATTCTATTTATAATTTTTTTAGGTTTACATGTTATAATTGAATTAATTGTTTAAAACGTTACTTTTAATTGCGTATATAACGTTAATAATGTAATATATAATTGATTAGTTTATAGATAATAAATAATCTAATTATTCTAATAGATAACAGATAACATATTTCTTGCAATTAATATTATTTATTGTGTAATGCATTAAAGAGATAAAGAAAAAAGCATTTAAAAGTTTACGATTTTTTAGCGAAATACTACACCACCAGTACCTTACCCTCTGTCACCCTCTGTCTACTCGCGATAACACTGAAGATTCGCCGATACGTCGAATTGAGCACTGATGACACGATAAAGCCGAAAACTCGATTATACTAATGATGAGAATAAGCTCAATTAGTCTGAGATTGAGCTTGAACTGGTTGGGCTTTGCTCAAAAACTGGGAAGCATTGAGCTTGAGCTTATCTTTCTAATCTCAACATTTAAAATAATTGAGCTTGAGCTTACTTAAATCCATTGAGCTTGAGCTTGAGCTTTGAGCTTACTTATAAATAAAAAGTTTCAAAATTCGCACTTGAAACAATTTTTAAAATTTAGTTTTTATTAAATAAGAGATGTTTTGAAAGCTTATATGATGATTTTATGTTTCTTATAGAATTGCATTACATTAAAACATGCAATTCTTACTTTAAAACATTATATATAATCCAATATAATTAATATTTTTGAAAAAATTCTAAAACAAGCTCAACATAAGCTCAGCAACTAATCAACAAAAATGAGCTTGAGCTTAAAAACTTAATCTCTCAAGTGTGTGAGCTTTGAGCTTGAACTACAAGCTCAGATAGGTTAATTGAGCTTTGCATTAAGCTAGCTGGTCTGAGCTTGAGCTTATTCTCATCATTAGATTATACCTTACCTCCCATCAGCTACCCTCTAGCCTAGTAAATCGTTAGAAATCTTCAACACGACAAGTCTCAACCCGACCCGAACCCGACAGGCTTCAACCCGACCCGACCCGACCACGATGATCAAAATATTTTTATAATTCTATTAATTTTGCTAAAATTATATAAAAAAATGTAATGGATAGTAAAACGTACTTAAAAATAGAAATAATAATTAATAATTTCGGGTACTCGTTTACTAGTCTAGTACCCTTCCCTAACAGGACTTGTGTTTAACGAACTCACAAGAGAATTCCATCCAAAAGTGGAAAATTAGTAGAATTATATAAATATTTTGATAGTCTGGCTGAAGCTTATCGGATTCGGGTCAGGTTGAACCTTGTCGGGTTTGTGTTTAAGAATTAGAACGATTTATTAGTCGAATACCGACAAAATAATACTTATAAATTTGAACGCGTCCAGAGTACAGTCCATCCCTATTGCGACAGTCGATGTCCAAACACCGCACCCAAACAATTAAATTTAATTAAGATTTAAGAGACGATAGTAAGAGGCCGGCCCTTATGGACACGGATAGGCGTTTAACATGGAAGGCATCGCGCTGTAGTGTGACCCCTCCCCAAGGCATCGTACTGTTATGAGGTTCCTCCCCAGACCAGCCCACTATAGTGAGGCCCTTCCCCAGACCAACCTACTGTTGTATGATGTATTTTATACACATCGTACAACAGTGCGATATAAATTTAATGACAATTATAAAAAAAGTGTTTAAAAGTGACGAAATGTATTAAAAGTGATTAAAAGTGTTTAAAAATGACGAAATGTATTAAAAGTGATTAAAAGTGACGTAATGTATTAAAAGTTTTAAAAAGTGATGAAATATAAACAATTGTAATCTATGACGTTATTTATGTAAATTTTTAAAGAAGTGAATTGAAAGTGAAGTGAAGTGATTAAAAGTGACTAAATATATAAAAAATGATTTAGAGCCGAAATATTAAAATAATTAAGTGGCTAATATAAAAAAAAGTGAGACGATATTTTATTTACAAATTTTTTAATTATAAAGCTATTTATAATACACAATACGTAATATCATATAATATTACAAATATAGATAAAATTAAAAACTTATTACATAAATTTGTACATATAAAATAAATTATCTAAATTAGATCCTACTCCTCCTCCTCCTCATTATTATATTTAAGTAATTATTTAAAATTACTTAGCTTTTAAATTATTTAAAATATCTTTTAGGCGATTTGGAGATAAATCAAAGTTTCTATCGTTGGCAGCTTTTATTACAGATCTTAACATTGAAATAGAATCAGGATTTATTGTATACTCTTTTTCACTACCATATTCTTCATTAGAGTTAGATTCTTCATCAAAACCTTCACCTCTATTAATGAATTCTCTTATTTGCCGCTTATTAATTTTAACAACTTCCACTTTAGCAGCACTTAATAAACCTTCAAGATTCACAAGAGTTTTATGACTTATCAACTCATCTCCACCATCCACTGACATTTCCTCTGCAGACTCATCTCCAGATGCTTCATTATCAGTGTGTTCCGTTTCCGACTGTTCCGATCCAGAATGTTCTGATCCAGACTGTTCCGATCCAGACTCTTCCTCTTCAACAGATTCGTTGTCAATTTCTTCAGGCTCTTTTTCATAATTATTTTTGCTATATCTATGCATTACCGTACTCATATGACGCATATAATTATCAGATCGTGAAAATGATTTTTTGCAGATATTGCAATATAACATTGTAATGTATTTTAAATTAAATTTTAGTCTTCATATAAACTCCTCTTTTTGTTATTAACCTTTAAAATAATCAAACACACCTGTCACGTAATTCGATCATTTTATTAAGAATTTAACTTTATTACGTCATATTAAATTTAATTCCAATCTCTGAAATCTGAAGAAGATTGTTTCGATATAGTTGTATCAATAGTAAATAATTCATTAAAATTAAAATCACCAAATCTTTCATTTCTGAATAATATACTTATTATTTCCATAGTATTAAAATCTATTATTTTACACGCAATTATAAATTCATTCATCTCTCCTTGACTTATATTTAAACTAATTAAATCATTTTCATTAAATCCGTGAGTTATATCACGAAATATTAATTTGAAAAGATGTTTTAAATTTTCAAATAACGCAACTGAATTTTTACTATCCGAGAGCAGCGCATCCATTAACTTGATTGTATGAGTTGAATCAGTTCGTTTGAACAACTCAGACACACGTATAACGCTAGAAACAATTGAATAGTATTTATCCATGTTTATCATTATATCTTATATTTAAATTAAGTCTTCATATAAAATTTGTGAGGCACTTTTTCGTAAAAGTTACTCACAAGTTCTATATAAATAACAATCGGAGGAGTTGAAATAAAAGTGGGCGTGGCCTATTTACCAATTCATCAAAAAACTTAATTAAAGATATGAACGGGCTGATTAAATCATTTAGACCTAAAATATTAATTCATTTT
>JAQGAW010001680.1:0-17991 GCA_034698025.1 Phthiracarus crinitus
AAAAAATTTGTCGTTCAAATCAGTTGAGTTTACCCTCATTAAAAAATGAGATTTTCTAAAAAAATATTAATCAAAACCTTTTAACAAATTGCAATTTAGATTTGTTTGCTAAAAATTTTTAACAAAATTTTCAAATTTTAAAATATATAAGGTATTAATTAAGGTCTTAATTCGTCATTTTTCAGTATTATTTAAGGTCTTAAAACATACAAAATACGGTCTTAAACATCCTTTCCTTAGTCATTACTATTCGTATTTCGATCATTTATTAACTCATAGTATTCGCCACTTCATATCGGTATAACATTTTCTATTTTTATTGTATTTTGATTTTGTTTTTAGACAAAATTTTTTTATTGTATTTTACGGATTTTTTTCTAATTTTGATTTGATTTTGATTAATCAAAATCAAAATACGAAATTATTTTTAAATTTTCTTTTGATTTTCAAAAAGCAAAACAACATTAGTAGAAACAAACGGACAGTCAAACATAGTTAAAATGGAGTTTCAATGTCATTATAGTTTTTTTTATAAATTTATTTAATTATAGGGTGATTCTGGAGGACCAGTAATTAAATATATAATTGGAAGAGCTATTCTCGTGGGAACTGTGTCTTTTCCTTCAGTTGGTTCCTCTGGTTGTTTCCCTGAAGTCTCATATTTTATTAAATGGATTCAGTCTATTATTCATGAAAATAATTAAAATTGTTTGTAATAATAAGTTGATAATAAAATTTATTATATAATTATATTCCAAAAAATTAAATAATTTAAAAAATTAAAATATTCAATTTAGTAGAGAAGAAATTTACGCTAAAATTTTAAGTTATATTAATTGAAGGAATCATATCAATAAGTTTATCCAAAATGTTCTTTTGTTTGTTGTTGTTTTTGTTATTATAGGTTACATTTGAACATTTATACAGATTTTTGAAAATCTATTAATATTAAGCGATGCGTGCATTATATATATTTTTGCGCTTAACATATAATTCAACAGCTAGTCTTTTAACACACATTAAATAAGCTTTTGATATCACTTATTGTGTATTAGTTGGATTCCAAAAGTCATCATAACTGTGATTAAAGATTACATTTCAAAGAGGATACAAGATTTTCGTTGAAAAACAAAAATATAACGATGTCTCACATTTGTGTCACTAGTTGTTCAATATATTGGCTATAAATTAGTTTTTTTCAAATTATTGCTCTCGAATTTTATAGATTAAAAACATAACAAAGTAATTTCAATAAAATTGTTTATACAACATATCATTAAAATATAATATTGAAGCTAACAATTTTTCGCTTCCAAATACTTTACTCATTTCCTTACATAACAATACCTTAAACTATTTTAGCCTTAAGCTTGCTATAGGACTATAAATAGGAATATAAATGGCAAGCCATTTGTTTTGACCCAAATTTAATTCCATGTATTTACTCCTAAAACTATTTCTAAAACATAAAATATAAATTATGTAACTATTTGGTCAGTATTGTGGCCATTTTACTCAACTCAGAATCTTTTTAAACTTATATTTTGTATACCACGAACACACGTGCAATCGTTATATTATTACTGTAATCATTAGTTGTTAACAAAATTCTTGTTATTCTTTAACGCAAAAATATTTTCTATAGTTTTTCCTTGACTGTAACTCAAACGCAGCGGTAAAAAAATTGGTAATAGAATTATTTATCGGCTCAACCGTTCAGATACTTTTTCCAATAGAAAAATCAGATAATTCGAACATATTGTTTCGACAACACATACAATATATTCAGTCTATATAAAGACAGTCAATAAAACTATTATTGTGGTCACAAAAATTATCTGGTATTTTGACCTATTATTGTGATTTTTATTTTGCTGCTCAGAGAAAATATAATTAACAAACAATTTTATTCTCGATACCATTTCACAGCCAGCATACAAACATCAATTCTATTGATTAAACAATCTTTAATATCAACAGTAGAAGTTAAGTATTTTTAAGTGTTACTAAAACATACATTTTAGTTTATAAGCGAATATAAAAAGTGAATTGTGAGCAGACTTGTTTAATAGAGTGCGAAACGGGCCTCCGATTTTTCGTGCCTCAGACAAAAAGTGTCTGGCTTTGTCGGGTTCTTGCTTTTAGTTTAAAAAATCATACCGGGCCGGACTTTGGTTTCATAATTTTTAAGCCCCATTTAGGACATAATTTCATTTTATTTTGCTATAAAATTTTGGGCGTACTTAATTGAATCGGTCTAATCGGGGCGGGCATTAACTTTATGAAATTATCGGTCTCGGGTCTGAAAATTTTAACGATTTACTACATTATTCAGTATGTCAATACATATTGGAATTATCCATAAAAGTTGTTTACGAAAATATCGCAACGAATAGAAGTAGTAAAAAATATGGATATGACATTTTTAAGGGATATTTGTTATTATAGAAGAAAATATGTATTATTATTGCGTAACTAAGTTTGTACGTCATATAAAGATTCAACGAAATTGACGTAAATTTTATGGAAATTTTCTAAAGAAATTTTTATTAAACTAAACATAAACATAAAAATGATGGACAAGAATATTGTCATGTGTTTTACGGATAGAAACACGAAACGATTCATCGAAACTTAGTAATAACTATAATAATTTATTAAAAGCAATGATGTAAGAGAAGAATAAAAGTATTTGTTATTTTAATTTAAGATTTATCGAATATGCAAAACAAAATGAATCGAAACGCGATAATTGTAATGAAAGTAATTGTTTGTTTGATCGCATTTGTGAACAGTAGTCCAAAACCAGACGCAATAACAGACTCTCTCGCAAGTTTTCTATCGTATGGAACTCCACTTATAACGAATGATATTTCAAGTATTGGTTTAGGAGTCGACGCTTTGATTAATGTTAACAATGGTGTGTCGAAAGTAACTGTAAAAATAGATATCTGTATTTGATTCGAATTATATATTAAATAATATCTCTAATCTAATATATATATATATAGAAGGTATAAGTACCTTAACCGAAGTTATTGGTGACGTTGTTAATGCGAACATAGCTTTAATTTCAAGCGTTACTGAAATTATCTCTTCTTTATTAATGACTGGATTGTCAGTACTCACTAGTGGTCTCAGCATTTTATTAAGTTTGATATCATCATTGAGTGGCAATCTTTGCAGTATTCTTCTAAACATCGGATCAGTAATATTAGGATTGGTGTCAATATTGGCTCAAATACCAGTTCAAATACTCAATTCTATTTCAAACGCATTAATTTCGAGTATTAATAGATAATTATTTGAATTTAAATCTCAATTTAATTACAGGTTATCTTTTAGATTAATAAATTTAATTATTTTATTCTAAAACCAGAAATTATTTTTGATACGTTTATAATTAAACATAATACTAGATAAGAAAGTTTTATATAAACTAACCTTAGACTTAGGCTTAGGCTTAGATTCAGCCTACAGCACACAGCCCAAGCCTATGTTTTTACTTAGTCTTAGGCTAATAATGTATTTTTATTTATAAAAGCAATGTTTTAGAAGGTATGCATAAACTCTATTCTATTACTGACAAAATCATTATTTCAAATTCATTACAGAATAATTTCAATTTCACCAGAGTTTCACAATTTTAACATTATTTTTGAATATAAAATGCTATTTATGTATAGAAATGTCGAATGATTTATAATTAATAATTTTTAAATCATAAAGATTGTCAGTTAATAAACTGTTAAAAATTATTATTCAAAAGATATTATATTTTTTATTTTATTTTTATCGAAACAACATTACCGTTCCATTACCAAAGCAATTATCCAATTCTACTATTGTTCCACCAATAGTAATGGAACTAATTTTTAATCATTATTTTGCATTAGTATATTAAAATTAAAGCTACCGGCGGTTTCAAATTTTTCAAACCGCCAAATAAATTTTATAAACCGCAAACCGTCACCAATTTGTATTTTAAAACCGCGGTTTAAACAGCTAAACCGCTTAATATTTTTGAATTCATTAAAATCATTGTTTAATACACTATTTATTATTAAAGCATCTTTATTTTTGTGAATTTGATTTATATTTAGTATAATATAGGTATTTAAGCAAAATTTAGTAAAAATTTCAAAGTTACAAAATAATGTAGCTATGCTTCGATAGCTAATTAATTACAACAAATCATATAAAACTTGTTGTTTTAGTGTTAAACATATATATTTATTAATAAAATTTGTAAATATAATGCTTTTTGATCATTCTTTATCATTTTTAGTTACTTTTATAAAAATATCGTTTGAAAAACTAATTGTCGGTTTAACCTTTGTTTTTTTCTTATAAATTTTAACCACCGAAAACCAAAAAAAAATTTATAAATACAAACCGTAACAGCACGTATTTTAAAATTTGTTTATTTATTAAGGGATATTTTCTTTATATTAATAAAAGGATTTTACCGATTCTCTATATTTATTAAGGGATCTCTATATTAATAAAGGGATTTCGATCATTATATTAATAAAGGGATTTCGATCTTTATATTAATAAAGGGATTTCGATCTTTATATTTATTAAGGGATTAAACTATAATCAAAACAGGAATACAAACAATTCATTTAGAAACACAAATGAAATTATTCCAGGCAACTGCCAAATAGAAATAATGAATTTATTTCAAATTTAAATAACAATTTTGGTAGACCAATTAACCGTAGTAAAGGAAATAATAATATACGCCAAAACACACAAAAAAATGCCACTCCAAACAGAAACATAAGCATAAATAACATAAATCATGAAATCGAAGAGACTGACGAAATTAGAAGTTCCAATACTATTGATCAGTCAAATAATACTATTAAAATTAATAATATATCGAAACGAGATGAATATCCAATATATATCCCAGAAGAATGTATCCCACTTGAAATATTCATTAATAATCAACTTTTAAATGGAATTGTGGATACTGGAAGCTATATGTGTACCATCTGCAAAGAATTAGCCGATAGTTTGAATTTGGATATTACACCATATAATGGAAAAACGGCTACTCTAGCCGACGCTCAGGTCTTGATACCTGAAGGACAGGTTCTAGTAGAAATCACAGTTGAATTGGATGGCGTTACAAAAAATGGAAAATTTCAAATGATTGTTTTAAAATATCCAACAAATTCTGTTTTATTGGGTGACACTTTCAATAACAAAATGGGACTTGTAATTATTGCGAAACAAGAAAAGTGTCATTTACTAAAACACAAGATGAAAATAACACTAAAAAAGAACCGAATATTTTAAACATTGCGGTTTTAAAAACAACGAATGAAGAAAGTTTTGAAATGCATTGAAAGCGCAGGTCTTACTTTGAAGCCATCAATGTGCAATTTCTCATGGAATCGATTAAAGTTTCTGAGTTTTATTGTCAGTGATGTCGGACCCAGAAAAAATACGTGCTATTCGTGATTATCCAGAAAATAAGAATATAAAAGATATTAGAGCGTTTCACGGTTTGTCTTCGTTTTACAGAAGATTTATACCAAACTTCAGTACAATTGCTGCTCCGATTACAAAACTTTTAAAGAAAGAAGAAAAATTTATTTGGGGACACACTCAGAATGAAGCGTTTGAATCTTTAAAACAATTTCTTACTTCAAGTCCTTTCTTAACCCATTATGACCCTAATGGAAAACATGAGGTTCGCACGGATGCTAGTGGTCAAGGAATTGGTGTCGTTCTTATTCAAATTGAAGACAATAAGCCGAAAGTTATTGAATATGCTTCGAGGAGACTTAATAATCACCAAGAAAACTATTCGAACATCGAACGTGAATGTCTTGCAGTTATATTTGCTGTAAAAAAATTTCACTACTATATTGAACATTATGAGTTTACAAGTATAACTGATTGTTGTGGACTCTGTTGGCTAAAGAATAAACGTGAATTATCACCAAAACTCCAAAGATGGAGCATGATTTTACAACAATATAATTTTGAAGTCAAATATAAGAGTGGACTGTTACACCGCGAAGTCGACGCCTTATTCCGTTATCCGGTTCAAGCTTTTAACGAAAATGAAAATGAAAATAATCTGTCTATTATAGCTAAAGCGCATGACTTAGATACTGAATGCAGTGAATTAAAATCATCTATTGAAAATGAAAGCGAAACAGATGAATCAAATCCTACTTATATTATTAAAGATAATGTATTATTTAAATTGATTGAAACTAAATTAGGACCGAAATACGTACTTTAAGCACCAAAAGGATTGCGTGATAATATATTAAAAAATTATCACGAAAGCACTTACGCTGGTCACATCGGTATTGAGAAAACGTATGAAAGAATAAAAAGCAAATATTATTGGCCTCAAATGAAATCATATATTAATAAGTATGTAGCGTCATGATTGGAATGTCACAGTCTAAATGGAATAAAGAGACAGAAAACCGGTCTACTTTAACACATTACAGTCGGTGAACCATGGTATATGGTTGGGATCGATTTTATGGGAGTGTTTAAGAAATCAGAGTTAGGAATTCGTTACATTATAGTAGCAACTGATTACCTAACATAATATTGTGAAACTAAAGCAACTCCGTATCAGACAGCACTCGATGTGGCCACATTTTAGAGGAATATATATTATGCAGACATGAGTTTCCAAAAATTCTTTTGAGCGATAGAGGAACGCACTTTTTAAATAAAGTGGTTGACTCTTTATTAACGTGAATCGGAACCAAACATTCTATAACAACGTTATATCATCCTCAAACTAATGAACAAACTGTAAGACTCAATGGCACACTTGCGACCATTTTATCAATGAATATAGATAGTTTCCATTTGAATAGGGATGTCTTTTTAAAGTACGCAACATTGGCCTACAATACTAGTGTACATGACGGAACAAAATATAGTCCATTCCATTTAGTATATCGTCGCGAACCAACTTTAATGGATGAAAGCGAAATCAAGGAAACTATGGGTATTACAAATACCACAGATTATGGTGACGTATTTACAAAATATCTACAAACCGCGCGTTATTTAGCGAGAGAAGCTATAAAGAAAAATCAATCGACAATGAAAAAAAGATATGATTCTTCACATAGAGAAGTTAATTATAATGTTGGTGATCTTGTTTATATTTTCACTCCGTTTCGAAAGAAAAATAGAACAGAGAAACTGTTACACCGATTTATTGGTCCATACGCAACACCGGCCAGTATTATACGAAATCGAAATAACTTCTGGAAAATATAAAACCAATAGAGTTCATGTAACAAGAATGAAAACTTTTATTATCAGAAGTCGTGATAACGATGGAAATACAGATTTGAATTTTGAAGAAGAAATATCTGATAATACCGAAAATGTAAACGAAAACGAAGTCAACATTCCATTAAATAATGAATTACAGAATGAACCAAAATTCTTATAACGAAAGTGAAAATATCAGAGAACCTTTTTTTGTTTCACTACCCGATAATAGTACACAAAACGCTACTCCAGTTATGATATCACAACAAACAACCCCACAATTACCGTTACCACAAACCTCAACTCCACAAACACAAAATACAATACCGAGAAGATCGAGATTCGGTAGGCTTTTAAAAAGTCCACAAAGATTTGGATTTTTCTTATTGCAATTTTTATAAGTGTATTAATGCCTTCAACTTCAAACTTTGTTCAAGTTCAACCGATATTATGGCGTAAAAGTAACCAACCAATAATTCTTGGAACCGAACGAATAAATTTAGTTGTTCGATTTTTCTCACCTTGTTTTGTGTTTAAAGATCGCACATTAGTTATTGAAAGTCACGAAGAACCACTGGCCGCATGGTGTAAAAAAAGTTATGTGGAACATTTTTTACGACCACATTCAAAACTTTGCTCTGGTGATAACATTCCAAGTTTATCGGCTTATAATTATCTTGTCGGACTTAGAGTGAACTGGACATCCAAACCTAAATTACAATTTCGTGACGGAAACTATGAATTTATTGAAAAACAAAAATTCTCAATTGAACGGAAAAATACAGCCTTAATGAAATTAAGAAAGAAACGAGGAATTTTCCTGATAGCTATAGCTGCTGTTGCTGCTATTTTTGTTTTAGGAGTAGTTGCATATTCAGCCATAAAAGTAACATTGGTTGCTCATGAGGTAAATGAATTGAAAAAATTTAAAGAAAAAACATTACAAGAACTCGAAAATCAAAAAGAACTAAATAAAAAAATTAAAGACAATGTGGTACTCATGGAAAGTTCTATTGAGAATATAACTAAATATTTGAACAATTTTAAAACCAAATTTAATGAATTAAAGAGTATGCTTCCAAACAAAATATATTTAATCTCTCACTTCGGATCTCATTCTGCGCTCGCTAAATCACATATAGAAGAAATAACAGAAGACTTCAAAAGAGGGAAGGTAAACAAAAAATTAATGACACTTTTTAATGTGACGTTAGAATGTGATGGAAGTTGACCTTTGGAATATGCAACAACTATTGATTGCAGCATCGAAGCAAACCAGAAAATTCTAAATTTTACTTTTGACGTACAGGAAATCGATCAAACTTCATATTTAATTCAAGCCGACTCTTTCTCTATTGTTCACAATTACGATGGAGCCAAATTAGATTGTATTTTAGATTATAATGGATACGAGATAATTATTTACAATAAATCGAAAAACTGTATTTTACTAGTACCCGGACCTTATCATATGTCTTCAGGAAATCTTATTCTATGACCAACTGATGAAAGCTGCACGAATGCCAATGCAAACATTAGTTTTGCTAATATGTGGCATCTTTCTAAATGCATAAAAATTGACGATTCAAATAAACATCTAATACTTCAGGTTAAACATGCCAATCAGCATAATTACATTTATTGCAACAAACACGAAATAGAAGTTTTTGACAAACGAGTCGAATGTCTAAATCACGTTATTTCGCTACCAAATACTATGTCATTTAAAATAGATAAAATGCAATAGACCGCTACACAATTAAAACTACAAAGCGATTTATTGTTTTAAGCTAAGGATAGCTACAAAATTAACGTATATTTGAAAGACTTGATAAACGTTAACGTAAATATTAAAGATCTAAGACGGAGTATTGATTCGATCAATCTACAGCCTGAAATTGAGTACATGCCGAGACGATCTAGCTGGATTTTATTATTTATGGCCGGAATAATTGGTTTTTTTAATAATTTGCCTGTTTTGCGGAATAAAGAAATTCTTCTTATCACACACTGAACAGCTCGAATCAAACAGACCCTCAGTTATTATTCAAAATAATCAAATTGAATCTCCTGAAGAAATCGAATTAGAGCCATTAAATACGCAGGAAAGCAATAGACGCCAGCAACGTCAACAACGGCAAAAACAGGAAAAACCAAAACAATCTAATCGCACATATAATTTTTTAACCCGGCTTGATAATCAATTACTTATTTAAATTTAAATTATTTTAAATTTTATTGCACTATTCGATAAAAAGACTCATAACGCACTTATTTGTCTTTTAAATAACTTAATGCACAAATTTATAAAAATCTCCGCATGAATTATATCAGATAACTTATTATTTCATAGTCCTATTATCAAAATTGTTCTTTATTCTATAATCAGGTTTAAAATTTATGAAATGCAATTTAATCTTTTTTAATTTCTATTTTAAATTTGAGAACAAATTTTTATAAGGCGCGGAGTATGTTAAGAAAGTAGTTTTTCTTAATTAATTATTACACTTACTTCCTAAAACTTTATTATATATTTACGTTTACATTTTAAATTATAATTTTCAAACCATATGTTATTATACTTTAAAATACTAAATTAATGTAAAACTAAATCACTTTTATGTATGATTTTGAAATGTAAAAATAAATGCTTAAAAATTATTTACGAGTGCCACGAATACAAAAATCAAAGATGGTTTTCGCAAAAACTTAAGAACTAATTCGAGAAACTTAAAAACTCGGTGACAATATTTAACAATATATTTATTGATAAATTGAGATAACATTTCAATTTCATTGTTCAGTTTATTTGTCGATTCTTTTATCTCATCTTTGCTAAAACTAATCTTTTTTATTGCAAAAAATTCATTTAATAAAATATGTTTAGCTTTAAACACATGCGAATAACCACCACTGCCTAATATACTCAATTCTTTAAAACAATTATTATATTTAATTGTTTTTCGCAATAAAACTGTTCTATAACTGATTTGATTATATCAAGATAATGTTTCATCGAAGGTAGAAAAATCTGTTTTTACCAAATTATTTATTATTATTTCATTTCCGGAGTTACGATATTTACCAAAAATACAAAATTTTTTATCAACAGATAATGCGAAACATAAATCACAATGTATTGTTGCATAGATATTATTGAATTTTGTTGTTTTGTTTATTTTAACTTTACTTATAGTTTCTAATCAATCATCAAAAGAACCACAAAAATAAATATCGCCATCAATTGATATCATTAATGTACACCATTTACCACTGTAATATTTTGTTATTTAATTGTATTAATAAAATTTGTAGTGATTCTTTTTACTTTATGACAATCTTTTATGAATATATAATTGTAAAATGACTTTCTCCAAATAGCATAATTACAACAAAAGTAAGTCCTGGTGCAGTAGGATTAGATTTGTTTAGCTCTTACGATTATATCATAAAAGCATTGGATAGACAAACGATTTTTACAGATATTACGTTTGAAATTCCAACAAATTATTTTAGAAGTATAGCTGAACGATAGGGATTAGCAGTGAATAGTTTTATAGGAGTTTTAGGTGGGGAGATTGATCCCGATTTTCCCGGAAACATATTTGTTATTTTAGCAACTTTTTCTAAGATCAGATTTTGAAATAAAGCGTGGTGAAAGAATTGATCAAATTATGTTAGAAAAATATTGGCAACTGTCCCGACACAGTATTATAATGTGCATTTGTTGCAAAATTTCAAATTATATCAACTTTGTTCTATTTTAATGTCTGCCATTTGCATATGATTACTAGGGACGCGAAAATCGTTAATTAACGATTTCTTAAAACCACTCAAAATCGATACGAATCACTATATATAATTGACATTTAACTAATAATCTTAAAAAATACTAGATTTAATTAACGATTCTAACGGTTTTAATTATAACTAACGATTTTATTTATTTCTAACGATTGCAAATTTTTTTTGAATTTTTGACGTTTAAGTAGAAAATCTTAAAAAGTTGTCGTTAAAATCGAGGAGTTTTCATAGGGGGTGTGGTTTCAGGTCAACATTGGAAACTAATACTATAAAACTTTTTAATAAAGAAATATTTATGGATAAATATCAAATTATTGTCGTATAAATCCTGAGTTTTTAATTTTTCCAGATTTTTGAAAATTTTTGAATTGATACAATTCCTCGAATTATGTTAATATTGGTGTTTTACTATAAATTTTTTTCTAACGATTTTTCAAACGATTTGCTCAATTTCTTCTAACGATTAACAAACTATTTTGTACCCTTTTTTCTAACGATTTTCGCGTCCCTAATGATTACCATGATAATATAAAAATCAAAATTTAATTCACTTCTATGGCTAACGTGATTCGTTTATGGGTAACATAAAACTTGTAATTTTTAACATATAAAGTTAACAAATTTAATTATCGGGATTTTTCTAATATAATTTTCGATACTGTCCGGTCCTAATAATTTTTAATGTTAATCCTATCCCGAGAAAATTGTCCCAATCCCGATACTGTCACGTCCTGTGCTGAAATTTTTTCATGTCTAACTTAAATAACCTAATAAAATATTATTATTATTAAATTAAATTTGAATCGATATAAATGATCACTTTTCAAGTTTTAGGATATAATATTAGTGAAAACTTATAATGTGAATGATTTAATTTAAAGGTTCTATAGATTGGACTTTTCTTAAACCAAACGATATAATTAATAAACCAATTAATATTAAATTAGTTTATTTATTTTAAGTAAATTCGATTTATCCTTATATTAAGATAAATATTTTAATTATTATTTGACATTATAATAACGACTTCATGCAAATTTTATATCGTATTCAATATTTAAGGATAAAAATCCTCATATATTATTTAACAATATGTGTTATTCAAACCATAGTATTTTTGCTTATAAAATATTCATTTGTTTATACCAGTCGTTAGAGTTTAATATTAATATAAAAATAAATAACTCCCTCTAATATTATTATTTTCTCACTTTGAATAAAGTGAATTTTCGACTAAATTTAATGTGTAAAAAACAATTAAATTCGTTAATTTAATATTTTTCAATATTCATAAAACAATGCATTTTATGTTTAAATATAGTTTATATTTTCTTAAAAAGAAATCAATATCTATTTGCTGTCTAATTATTGCTATTTATCAGTTGATATTATTTACAATTGAATACACAAAATATAAAACTGTGAATCAAATAACAATTCATGAAAGCGTTAATCATTCGATTCCATCGATTAGTTTATGTGTTTTAAGTAATAGCGAATTGAATACTATAATTAAATCTAAAAGCTATAACGAAACATTAGCTCATTATTTAATGAAATCTATAAAATTTAGATATCTTGGAATAACCGATATTAATATTGAAAATTTAACCTCAATTATGAAAATTTACGAAATTTCAACACAATATTCTCCGTATTGTTTGTTACTATTCAGTGAAATATTTATAAAAGACAAACAAAATCATCCAAAAGATACCGACTATAGTTTAATGATTGAATTTCTTAATAATAATCTGAATCTATCGGTTATTATACATCAAAGTAATACAATCCCTCATAATTATATTCATGATAATCGAATAATTTATAAAAGAAACTGTAGTATAATTTGGAATTATTATATAATGAGGGAAACATTACTTGAATTTCCATACGAAACAAATTGTGTTGAATTTGTAAAAAATACCAACAATTGTCAGCTTAAAAGTTATATTAGAAAACTTTCAAATAAAAACAATGGATTTGATCAAAAACAAATGCAAGAGAAATGCCAGAAAAATTGTGTTAATGATTATATTGTCATTTATCGAGTTTTTAAACATGATTTAGAAAAACACAAAAATGGTTATATAATTATTAAAGAAAATAGTCCTTTGAATACATATACTACACATTATCCTAAAATGGATACAATCTCTTATTTAAGTCTAATCGGTGGTATATTTTCGATGTGGTTTGGAATCGATTGTTATATGTTTTGCTTATATTTTATTGAAAGACTTGTATTACTATTGAATTGGCTATTATTTACAAAACTTTCATTTAATAATATATATAAATATTTTCGTTTATTAATTGTAATTATATTAGTAATTGTTATGTTTGCGCAAAAATATCAGTTAACAAATGACTATTTGAATTCAAACACAATAACAAGCACATCATTGGTTCGCATGAATATTATCCCACAAATTCAGTTTCCTATAAGACCATTACAACTTAATACTAAATATTTATTAAATTTGTATAAAAGTTCAAAAAATACTAAACACTTCGATAGCGAAGAAAAATATAAGTATATTATAAAAGTATTAAATGATTTTGGTTTGGAAACTTTATTAAAATTATACATAAATTTTACATCATTTATCGAATCGTGTACTATTGAAACAACAATCTATAAATCATATGATTGCACAGATTTATATGAACTTCGAATTGCAATCTTTAAAACTAAGGAAGATAATATAATTACATTTGATCAAACCTTTTTTCATAGTGGCTATAATATATCTCGATATCAATATTTAGATCAGGAATATATAGGAACAAATCTAAAACAAATCACATTTAAAATCAATTCTAAATTATTTCGTGATCGCATATTAATTAATTTTTTATATATTATTCTTTATGGTACAAACAATCAGAATTATTTTAATATTCCATTATATTCTGACACAATTATTTATTATACAGCAATTGTAATGAAAAAATTGAATAAATTGGACTCAATATATAAATGTATTGCAAACAAACCAAACGAAAATAGTTTGTTTTTTTTAAATATAACTGATATTGATTACATATATAAATGTCAACTCCAGTATTCAATAGAATTATTTGGATGTATTCCTCTTGATATTCATTTTAATGATAAATATTCATATAAATTAACTAACATTAATTTTATTGATATTGAAAATTATAAGATTTGTAAATTTAAAATAAATGTAACTGAAATTTTAAAAATTGATAGACACTGCAAACCATTTAATATTAAGACATTTTGTTTGGACAAATATTTCAATACAAAATTAATATCATCAAAAAAACGTAAACAAATTTATTCTTTTAATGTTAATATAATTCCAGAATTGCCATATGTTATCACATATACTGAAACACTTAAAATGAATTTTATTGAATTTTTATGCAACATTGGAGGAATTACTGGTTTATGGTTTGGTTTGTCGTTTTATCAATTGCTTATCAATATTTTGAATTTTACCATAAAAATTATTAAATTAGTTTTAATTAGTATGAAAAAATGTTTATTTACGAATAAACACGAATCATTGGATATATCAATGAAAATCTTTTCAAAAACAACAAATTCAGTTGATATAACTGGAGAAATTAATGATCACAACGAAAATATAGATGATATGCATATCGAAGATTTCAAAAATACAGAAAAAAACATTCGAATAGAAGTGGAAAAGTTTAGACATATCTCCTATGAATCGAAATCAACAAATTCTATAAAATCTTATGATATAAATGAGAGGATTATAGAAGATATTATAGTTATGTCTAACACATAACATATCGAAGAAATCAAATCATTGAATGAATTTAAGTGTGATTTTATTGGATAAAAGTTTGTCTCAATACAAACATTAAAATAATAACAATTAAGTGCTAAAGGCATGAATGCTAAAGTGAGTCTGATAAACAACATGTTGAATGCTATGAAGTACTAGTATAGTACATATTAAGAGAATGTATAAGTGAGCCTTAATTAGACAATTCAATACTAAGTCACTCTTATGAGTATTGCTTAGCTAATGTGAATATGTTTAATCTTTAGGATCAGGTGTCACATAATGGAAAGTCTGTGTAGGGTATACACCCTCCATGAAAGTCCAAAAAGTTGTACACCCCCTAAAATATAAATATTTATGAACGAAAAAATTAAAAAATTTGATAGGTTTTTTGGCACAAGTGAAAAAATTGACCATCAAAACCTATGAGTTTTTGTGACACAACTAAATTTTGACCAAAAATTGAAAAAATTATCGTTTAAATTTATTGTGTTTTCGAGATGAAATGGGTTAGGCTTTCAAAGGAAAACTAGAAAGAGAATGAACATACATAATGAGCTTACTTTGTATTATATTCTGAATTAATTTAATAGTATAAGTAGATAAGGTTTCTATTGCTTTCCGTCTCTATGGGGTGGTGCTTTGCGTCATTAGCTCAGTCCTATCCCAGAGCCTGTGTCAGGCTCTAGGATAGGACTGAGCTAATACCGAAAAGCACTACCCCATGGAAACGTGAAAGCAATAGAAACCTTATTCTTCCGTATACAATATGTAATGGTATAGGCTCTGGGATAGGGTTTAGATAATGTCGCAAAGTCTTACCCCATACAAAGTGTAATTGGTTTTCAAAATAAATTAGATAGAATATAATTCAGAAATATAAACTTTTATTTGAAAAATAATACTTAATAAAATGTACACTAAATTGAAAATCGTCACCACCAAATTATATGTAATAATTATAATTAAAAGAAATAAATCAACATTATAAAGACTTATATATAAATTTACAGTGCAAAATCGACATAGCAGCAATTTTCACATCTAAATTTAATGCCATCTGGATCTTGTTTGGGGATTAAATAATTGTTGCATCCATACTTTTGATGAAAACATAATATGTTTATTACGATTCTCTTAAAGCCAATTAAACTTCTCTTTAAGTGTATGAGACATTTGCAACGATTACAAAATAACGAATTCGAAGAATTTAACTGCAAGTTATAGTTGAAACATTTCGGGCACGTAATTTCATTGTTTTTCGACAGTTCGTCAAAAAACTCTTTACCTTTATGGCGTATTGGTCTCCACCATTTACGGAACTATTCAAGAATAATTAAAAAAAATTTATAAATATTTTATAATAAAAAATAAATAATTATCTTACTACATAAACTTGTGTTTCGGATGGATCATCATCATCGCAATAACACGCATCTCCAATATAACTGTTGAAACAGTAAGCCATATATTCTATAAAAGAAATATTTATAGTTATATCTGTACAAAATATATAAAATTGATGAATACAACTAACGAGAATATTGTAAAAAGTAAAAGATATATAAGTTTACGAACTAAAAAGAAGTTAAATATCTTTTTTAAATCAACTAATATGTCACACTTAATAATATTTTCAAGCCACACTCTACTTGTTGATAAGCTCTGCAAAAGAAAAAAGTTAATTTAAATATGATAATGATGTTAAATTATAACTAATATAAAAACTTTTGAACTCATAAAATCATATGAATAGAATGTTACAAAATTTGTTATTTTCTCCAATCAAAATATAATAGTTTGATTGAGTATTTAAAGTTTAAAAAAAATTATATTAATTTTATATTGCAATAAATTTTCTAACTTTAATATTCAGTATTCCGTTACATGATTGATCTTAACTAAACTTAATAAATCTTGTAACGTTGAAATTAGTTAATAAACTTAATTTAATTTTATAAAGTTAAAATGATATCAATAAAATAAAGACCAATTTAAGAAATTCAATTTAATTGTGAAAAGCATTCTATGATTTAAATAATTATTCCTTCATTTAATGTATACTAACAAATTTTCTATTAATTAAAGTTATATTAACATAACCAGATACGTACGGACTGTGATTATTTCGAAAAGCACACGTCACTTTCACCCAACAACAAAAAAACTTTACAGTACAACACAAATGATTGTCATTAATTAGCTCAGCGTAACAATTTATACCAAACCAGTATAAACAAATAATTCTCTACACAAAACAAATTGATCACATGAGTAAACCCTTGCAGATAGAACGCCACAGGAACTATAGAATAAAGTGGGTCATAACTGGTTGATCAATTAGTTTGTAAAATATTAGTAATCAGTATATAAAAAAAACAGTCGAGTCAAACCATACGGCACTCTAAGAATTCGAAAACTTTGTATTGATTGGGGTATATGACAGATTGATTTCGACTCCCCTGTAAGAAAGACATTGAAAAATGACGTATCATACAGTACTGAAAGTGTGTGTTTGAGTTTGATATGTGCTAAATAGACAATAAAAAAATCTGTTTGAAATAAAATAAAATGAATTATTTTTATAAAAATTTATTGGAAAATAAATGAGATCATTTATAAAATAAAAAAGAGTTCTTAAATTAATTCGAATTATTTAAGGTATAAAAGAAATAATAAAAAACAAAATTTTCTAGACTAATGTAATCAACGGATAATATTTCTGTTAATAATTTTACATACCTACATAGATACATATAAACATCGTTAAACGTGAGCTAAAAATTTCAATTCAATCACATAACAAATATATCTCATATGTTAGTAAATTGAAATGGAATTATTTGAAAACTTTTTAAGACAGCAATTTTAAATTATTATATGGAGCTTTCGGTGATCCCTATCACCTTCATCAACAAATTTTTAACTGATTTTGCATACATTGGCATATACATACTTAATTTGAACAAAACAAAAGTTTCAAATGTCTGAATGAAATAATATATTTAAATACTGACGCTTAAAAATAACAAAAATCGTACAAAGTTTATATATATATATATATATATATTCAATACGTATATATAATTATTAAAAGTATTAGCTTTACTCCTAGACCTAATTA
>JAQGAW010001681.1:0-17990 GCA_034698025.1 Phthiracarus crinitus
AATTTATAATATTATTTGTGAATTATATTAAATAGATTATTGATAAATCACTTGAATAAATTTAAACAAACTCTTTAAAAAAAGTAAATGTTATTCCCATTGTAATTATTTTGATTGCTTAAAATCAAAATTCTTAATAAATAGCACATTTCATAAAATTGTTTATGTTAAGTTTAATAATCAAATGAAAAAATCATATAAAATAAATAAAAGTAAAATACAAGTAAAATGAATTATCAAAAGTAAAAGTAAAATAGATTATTTAATATATATTTCAGTCTATTTTATATAAAAATAATAATAAATAAACAAAATTATAATATAAATATAGGAAAAATGAATTTATGTAATTTTTTCTACAGAAAGTATAATATGAAGTACAGAAAAAATATATAATTTAAACAAGAAGTAATAGGAAAAGTAAAAGTAACTAAAATTTAAATTGGATTGCTTAATTATTACTATTTTATATATACAGAGATTGACATTCTATTTTAAAAATTTTTTATTTTACTTTTATTTCTATTCTTAATTTGACTTGTATTTCACTTTTACTTATTATAAATACTTAAATATTATTTGTATTTTGATTTTACTTTTTGTTTTATTTTTAATTTTAATTTTATTTTTCTTTATATTTATAAATAGTGAATCGTTAACTTATTATTATTAATTAGTTCTATTATTAAAACATGCAATTTAAATTTTTTTGATTTTATAATAGCTTTTTATCTTTAAATTAAAATACAATCAAAATACAATTTAAATCAAATTTTAAAAATCAAAATCAAATTTTAAAAATCAAAATCAAATTTAAATGCCATTAGAATTTTGATTTAGTACAAATAATCAAAATTAAAATATTAAATTAAAATTGAAATTTTGACAAAATCAAAATTCAAATTCAATCAAAATTACAAATTCGACAAAACTTAATAGTAAATATTAAATAGTATTAAAATAGGTTTCACGACTTAACAGCAAATGACTACAGCTATCGACCATACCGCTAATATAAATTGTAAAATATTAAAATAACTTCAATCTTATATCGCATAATTAGTTTTTATTTAAAATAAAATTATCCTTCTTATTAATTATAAGTATGTGTTTGATCAGTTATAGTTTGTTCATTATTAATAATTTTATAAATATTTATTAGCATTAAAGTCTTTAGCGGTTTAGTCATTAGTTGTAAAGTCGTGCTACAATAAAATAGGTTAGTTAAAATACTTCATGAGAATCGACTAAAATTTACTTATTATTTAAATTTTGATTGTTTAGGTGAGCATGCACGAAAATATGTGACAAGTATATTGTGCGTTATTAATTATTGAAGTAAATATGTGCTCAATAAATTTGATTAATAGACAGCATTGTTCTACTAAATAGACAACTTTTTTAAATAAGCAACTACACATTTTGAATATTTTATCAATTGTTGCATTAATTACATTTTTATAAACAATCAAAGTTATTTTTTTATATTTTAAAATCAATATTTATTAAAACTATTTTTATTTTATTTTTTTTCTATTGAATGTTTTTAACCATAGTTACTTAGAAAAAAAACCCTATAGGGCGGTGAGATCAATTTTTTAGGGGGAAGTCAAAACTAATCGAATTTGATGCTCAATATTTTTTCTTGTCCATGAATTTTCCAAATTTTGGGTGTGGGGTCAACTTTTCCAAAATTCTAAGGGGGATTCAACCCTAGGCAAGCACTCCCTTCCAGGTAACTATGGTTTTTATCATTAGCTGTTTTAAAAAGAGTAAATATTAAATTAGTCTTATTTCGATTAATATTTTTAATCTGACAGATATATAGATTTTGAATTTCCCTACAGTCCCGAAACTTTCAAAAGATTTTCCCTACAGTCTCTATTTGTATATAACATATTGCTGAGGAAATAAAAATCTGACAACCCTTAAAGAGCAAATGGTGTCGTCACTTATAATAATTATTCAAATTAGTTCATTGGGAATTGACAAGGAATATGGACTGGGAATAAATGAAGTAAATGTCCCATTCTCCAAAGATTCTTCTTTATGTGTACGTCCACGCCATATCAATAATACAAATTGTACAAATTAAATTGAAGCGTAAAATGTGCTAAAAATCACAATATAAATTTGATTCAGTTCGTACTTTTTTAAGCAAGAATTTTTTAAGCGATGAATTTTTAAAATAAAGAGATTTCACAATAAAATTTATAAAAGTACACATTAATAAAACAATCCTAACATCAAAAGTTTCCTATCCCTTTATTATTATTAAAAGTTTTAAATTTTTCTTTATTAACATAAAGAATGCGATCAAACAGAAAATCGGATAGACAGACTGACAGTCTCAAATCTATAAGCTTGCCTTTTTTAAAAAAAAAGTGATTAATAAAGGTTGCTATTTCTAAAATATATGACATAAAATCTTATATGATATTTTTAATATTTAATAAAATAAGACTAATTCTCTCGTTGACCATTTCATAAGATAGTAAAATATACTGTTAAGTCCAAATTTATTAATTTGGTGTTCTTTTCAGTTCATAAAACGTCTATTAAAAAAGATTTTGAGAAATGTGTTCGTTAACATTAAGTTCTGAAATTTAAAAGTTATTCTATTTATATCTTAATTTATATATTTTCATGTTAAATTTATATCGGTTTTGCTTATGAATTATACTTTTATTTTATTATAATAGTGTTTCCTATTTAATTTTTTTAATATATAGCGAAAATGCATTAATTTTTAAAAGAGTATTGTTTGTAATTAATTAAATAGTATTATCTCGGATACAATAACAACTTAAGATGTAAAATCATAATCAATGTTCATTCTATTTCTAGTTTTTGTTGGAAACAATGTTATTTTTAATTTTTTTGCTTAATTTTTTTAAAAAAAGATGTGGTTATCTGATTATTCGCCTGTCTGTCCGAAAGAGGGAATTATTTATGTTAAAAATGCCCGGCTCTTAATATTAAAATGATTATGTGTTTGCATGTGTTTACATAAAATGATTATGCTTTCACGTTCACTTTATTTAATGAAAACTATTATACTGTTATTAAAGTATTTGTATACTGAATGCGTGCTTATTTCTAATACTATTTCATGTTTAGCATAGGTTTCACATACGTGAACAGTGGTGAGGGTTGTGGTCTTGGAGCTCGTGGTTCTTCTTATTCTTCCTCAGCATTGTTTACGTCGTACACCTTCGGTCGTAACATATATTAAATCTATAATAATATTAAATTTTATCCTAATTTATTAAATTATAAATTAATTAATACTAATTGTCGGTCTGTCGCTATTTTCCTTTCCTTTTTTGCAAAATCTGCGCATAATTATTGTCTTTATTATTTCGATAATTTCGAACAAATGTTTTTTAAATTAGTTCGATAATAATAAAGAAAGTATTTCGATAATAATAATAGTTAATATTATAATGATTCGATGTAGTTGAAAATTCTATCAGTTTGATAATTACCAGGATAATTGGTCACAATTAACTTGAAAATGATTTTAAATTGTGTGGTGTGAATTAAAGTTGGTGTCTTTTGGTTTAACCGCGGTTTAAACACCAGTGTGTTATTGTTAGCGGTTTCGGTATAATTTATTATACATTAAAATAATTTAAATGTAAAATTACGATAAATATACAAAAATAGAAAAAATTAAATAAATGAAAATTATTTCAAAACAAAAACACCATATTTAATTAATTTATCACTCATTGAGGTAATTTGAAGAATTTTGTTTGCCAGTTTATTGTTCTGTTTTAGAATATATATATTTTCAAATATATATTTATTTTTAGATTACAGTTTATTCAATAAATATTTTAAACTATTTTATGTTTTTTATTTTACTTTTAAAAATCTCTAAAACTCAAGTTTGTTCTAATTTTTTTAACAAAAAAAGGATAGAAAAATTTTAGCTAAATTTAAAAATATTTAGCTCACTTTATCTTATGTATCTATTTGATTTGACATGTCTGTTCTGACAGTATATCGATTTTTATTTTTATTATGTGAATTTTTTGAAGATTGGAGTACTTTTTAAAATTTACAAATTAACAAATAAGGATATAGATATTTTGTTAGAAAAATTAATATATCTATAAAAATAGTAAAATAAAAATATAAATAATCTCAATGTTGTAAAAACTTTTAATTTTAGTTAAGTAATAAATTAATGAAAAGCAATTTTTATTGCATCTTAAATGGCAAAAAATATATCATCTCTTATTTTTAGCAAATTAATAATATAAAGAATTTAACACTTCAGCAGTAACACTAATAAAATAACATTTAAGGTATTATGGGATAATAACTTTTTGATGCCTTTCGCAGTTCTTTGCGCATCACGTTTTATGCGCAACACCCCTAAGTATGAACTCGTCTTGCTATACAGAAAATGTTAACTCAAAGGAGTAGATACTATTGAAAAGAATTGCCATCCGTTTAAGGTATTGTTGGGTAATAAGTTACCCCATACTTAGTTTTGGGCTATTATAAATTTTGTTTTTATTGATTATGAACTGAAAAAATACTAATTTAAGCAGAAATAATTGTTGATTGTTGAGAAATGATTGTTTGATTTACTCGTTCACATATCCCACTACATTGTGGACTGTTTACCATAGTAAATATTATTTTAAATCTTTGCAAATTCACAAAGTTTATAAATTCACTACTTTTAATACCATTATATTGAAATCATCAGCTTTAATACCATCATCAGCCAAAATCATTTCTGGTTTACTACCATTTGCAACTATTTTAATTAAATTAATGAAATCAGTATGTTTTTGAGTCTTTGATGACATAGCCCATACATATCTGCTAAAATGATCTATAGTTAAATGGATATATTGTTTAGTTGAATTATATCCGGAAAATCCTCCTACAGTATCTATGGATATTATTTCAAAAGGAATTTTTCGCTGGACCTAAATGTGATAACTTTTCTAAAACTTTTATTCGATTAATTTTATTTGTCTGACAAATTTCACAGGAATTAACAAAATTCACTACATCTTCGTCATTAATGGCCAAACAAAGGAAGTACCTATCATCGTAAGCATTTTCATAACACCTATATGACCAAATTCTTAATGAAACTTTTTTATTAGATCTAATCTTAAATTTTCTGGGATAAATACTTTTCTAAAATTATTCTTAATTTTAATAAATAAATCATTTTCTATCCTGTAATTTTTAGGTAAATGACTCAAATCTCTATATTGTATTTGATTTTCAATTATTTCTTCTTTAGATAAAAAGTATATAATCTTTATATGTTCATTGTTGTTATAATTTTCTATAACAGGACTTCTAGATAAGGCATCAGCTTCTAGATTACTTTTTCCCGCTATATGTTTATCTTCAAAATTATACTGACTTAATTTTAAAACCCATTTAAATAATCGTGATCTTGGTTTCTTAAATGAATTTAACCATTTCAATGCGCTGTGATCAGAATATACGGTAAATTTTACACAATATAAGTAATGATGCCAGAACTCAATGGGTTCAACAAGAGCTAAGCATTCAAGTTCTGTTGCACAATAATTTTCTTGATATTTTAATAATTTTTTAGAAAAATAAGCAATTGGATGTAAAATTTCATCATCCTGTTTTTGTTTTAAAACTGCGCCTATTCCTATTTTAGAAGCGTCAGTAATTAAAAAACATTCTTTGTTTTTGTCATAGATTGATAATATAGGTTTAGAAATTAGATATTGTTTAGCGTTTTCAAAAGAAATATTGCATTCTTCTGACCATTCAAACTTTTTATCTTTCTTTAATAAGTCATATAATGGTTTTAATAGTTTTGGAGCATTCTCAATAAATCAATGATAATAATTGAGTTTTCCTAAAATTCTTTGAACTGTTTTTAAATTATTTGGAACTGGAAAATTCTTTATAGAAATTAAATTATCATTTATTGGAGATACTTTATTATGGCTTAGCAAGTGTTAAAAAACTTAATCTCATTTAATGCAAAGTGACATTTTGATAACTTTAGTTTAACCTTATCGGACATTAATGATTTAAGCACTAAATCGATATGTCTTAAATGACATTCATAGGAATTCGATTAGATGATAATATCATCAATGAAATTATCACTGAATTTTATAAGATTATGTCGTTTTAATATTCGGTGAAAAAATCTTTGAAATATTCCAGTAGCATTCCGGAATCCGAAGGGCATCACGAGCCACTCAAAGTGACCATTTTGTGTTACAAATACAGTTTTGCAAATGTCTTTGATTTGATATGATAGAAACCGTTGCTGATTTATATGTTGAGTGTGTTTCAAAAGTTATAAATTATTTTCGTTTCTTATAGATATAAATCAACAAGTGACCTCAGATTTTTTGTAGTTAATGGAATCACACATATTAATATTAAAATTATTAAGTATTTTTGAAATGGTCTATTCCTCTAATTCAAAAATTAACTAACTTTGAAATATAAATTGTATGTGCACATGTAAAATCAAATAGATTAATAAAATAATTTTTAAATAAAATATGTATAAATATCACAAAATTCTTTTTTTATTATTTTTTGTTTTAGTTGAAAATACATACAAATGATAATTTAAATAGTATTATAAAAAAAAGTTAAATACAATTTAAATATAAAGTTATTAAAAAAGCAAAATACAACCAAAATGGAAATTTTGAAATAAAAAGTAAATTACAAATTAAATTTATAAGGAAAAGCGATATAAAAAAGAAAAAGTAATTTCAAATTTACACTTTTACTTTTGCTTGAAATGAAATTAAAATACAATTGAAATTAGAAATAAAATTTAAAGCAAAAATTATATACAATTGAAATTTAAATATAATTGAAAGAAAAAGTAAAATACAATTTAATTTAAATAATTTATTAAAAGAAAAGCAAAATTAATAATAGAAAGTAAAACAACTCTACTAATTACACGCGTTTCTTTACTTCGGCCTGTTCATCTGTCTCCCTGTGAGAACAAATTATAAATAGAATATGATTATATTCTAAACTGTAATTTTAAAATTAAATAAAAACATTATCTAATCAAAATAAAAAAATATAAATTTTATGGCATAGGCTATACAAATCGTTTTAAATCTTAATAAAACAACAAATCGCTTTTCACTTAGAATATATATATTATTATAAATAATAGATTTTGCCTAATTTTAAAATGATTTTTTTATTATTTTTCTATTAACTTTAATTCTCCAAAATTGAATTTTGAACTAACTTTTAAAATATAAATAATAACGAATATAATCGATGTATGCTTTTGTATATCGTATTTTTGTAAATAAACCATAAAACTATTGATTGTATAAGCAAACGATGTTTATTGGCAAATCACTTTCAAACAATACCAAAAACAAAATTATTTAAAATATAATTTTTATTTTATTTAAATATAATTTATTTATTATTTAATATAGAATAATAGTTTTTTTACAATTAAGCTCAAACTCACTGTTTAGTAGTGTTGTTTCGCTTTTACATTTCTTATTTTGATTGTATTTTGATATTGATTTTTAATAGAATAATCATTTAAATTGTATTTTGATTTTGCTTTTGGTTAAAATTTCTATTTTGATTGTATTTTGATTTTAACTTTTTGAAATTTTTAATTTTGATTGTATTTTCATTTTGATTTTTGTCAAAATTTCAATTTTGATTTCGTATTTTGATTTTGATTTTCTGACAAAAATCAAAATGAAAATCAAAATAATTTGTGATTTTTAATTTGATTTTGATTTTTCAAAATTTTTTTAATTTTAATTGTATTTTGATTGAATTTTCAGAAAGTTTTTCTAATTTGATTGTATTTTGATTTTGAAAGTTGGTAAGAATAGGATTTAAAACTTTTCCAAACCCAACTTAATAAATACATTTGTCTAGATTTTTGTAGTGTATGTAACTACACTATTATTTGCAGTTCTAGTATTTTCTAGAACTTAATTAATCATTGATTAACGTTAACAATTATATAACATTGTCATTAATGTACCTTTATACTTATTTATGTATTACTCGTTTAATGGAATACCAATTTATCGCATTTATACTAATCTTACTCAATTGAATTCGATATTGGTAAGAATAGTTCCAATTGTGATACAATGTTTTGTACAAAAAAATATTTTCTCTATTTATTCAAACATTCCAAACCATATCTTAATAATATTTCAAAAACTTGCGTTCAATCATGTTTTGGATAATTATAAAAACTGTTTTATGAGCTGAATACTTTTGTATTACAATTATTAATATGACTTTGCAAAAGCATATATATGGATTTGACATAGTCTGTCTGTCTGTCCGTCCGTCTGTCCGTCTGTCAGTCACACCCTACTCGGACCCCAAATGAAAATCCCTTAATAAACATAAAGAAATGAATTTTTCAGCCCTAAAGACTCCTATTTTCAAAAAATTCCCTTTATTAACAAAGAACGAAAAAGACTACTACTTTCAAATAAGACTCCTATCTTCAAAAAAATCCCTTTATTAACATAAAGAACAAAAAAATCTACTATCTTCATAAAATAGAGTGGCATCTGCCAATAATGTCTATAAGTTCATAAAATAACGAAATAAAGTGGCATCTGCCACAAATAACTAATAATATCGAATAATAACGAAATAGAGTGGCATCTGCCTTTAATAACTAATAATATCGAATAATAACGAAATAGAGTGGCATCTGCCGCAAATATCTAATAATATCGAATAATACCGAAAAGGAGTGCCATCTGCCTTCAATAACTAATAATATCGAATAATAACGAAATAGAGTGGCATCTGCCTTCAATAAATAATAATATCGAATAATAACCAAATTGAATGGCATCAGCCGTTAATATCCAGTAATATTAAAAAATTACAAAATGGAATGAACAACTTAAAACTTACTAAAAAACAAACCGCAAAATCATATATTACGACCGTATCGATCTTGTTTTTTTTATTGAAATAAAATCCAACAAAAAGAAATAGAATTGTTTGCTGAATGGTGAGACGAATAAATATGCAAACAATAAAATAAGAAAAATAATCATTGAAATACAATAATTGTTTAGTTTCAAGCTAATTTTCAGAGCCAAACATTTTATCGAAATACATATTATCTATAATATGATGAAAACACCAAATTTTCTTAGGCATATTAGAGTTAAAAATTATTGAAAAAGATAACATTTAAAATACATATTCATACATATTTTATAGGATTGTATATATTATATGTACTTAAATATTTTTAATTTTAAAGGAAAATTATCGAATAAATCTTAATAGATTTCTTAAACCTGATTTTTTGTCTTAACTTGAAAATATTGTGGATTAAATTCGGTGAGTTATAAGAGAGGGTTGTATACTGAAAACATTAGAAAAATATTTGAAATGATCAAACACAACAAGATTGAAACGAGCAGTACATTTAATTTAAAATTTATAATTTAAAGTCTAGACTTAGTGTCGCTGTATTATAATTTATAAAAAAATACGTGAATCATGAAAATTTTGGGCAAACGCTCCAAAATGCGTCGTAAGGTACTATATTAATTATAACTTATTAGTGCTTCGAGCCCTCATATCACTGAACGAACATTTAGTTGTCTTGTGATTCTTTCACAATTCTCTCTCACTCTTACGCCGCTTTACCGCAAAGAACGGTGTCGTATAATAAGTTATGCTGGAAAAAGCTGGAAAAAAAATTGAAAACAGCTGTTTGCGGTTTGATTCCGGTTTTAATTCATTATAATTGGTGCTATAAATTAGAATATTTACAATCATTTTTTGATGTAACGTTATTTCCCAAACTAATAAAAAAGTTGAACGCTGTTGATATTAATGAAAGCCAATAGCGATATAATGTTAATTTATGTAAAGCTTTTTCTTAATTCAATTACAATATTCAGTTTTTTGGTTTTAATAGAGACATACGTCCATCTACTTATTTGTCATTTCATTTTAAATTAGCAACAATTGATTATTTTATACTTAAAAAAGTAAAATAAACGAAAACATTCATTAATTATTTCTAAGCGGTTGCTTTAATAGAAATCGTTCAATCAATTGCTATACGGAAAACAGCTTGTGTTATAGTTAAACCTGCCATATATTTTTTGAGTAAAGCTGGAATTTTAATTAAAAATCATTTTAAAAAACTGGATATGAACTTGACATTAAAGATTTCTTAATGAACATATAATATTTACACTTATATTTATCATAAAACTGGACAATCAAGCCTAAAACTGGACGTCTGGCAGGTCTAGTTACAGTATTTTAAAAACCAATGCAACTCTTTTTTTGTTAAACCAAATCCTCAATTTTGACAAAAAAATAAATTTTAACTGCGTTTTCTTTATAACTAACGTATAATATAACCATTTTTGGTGCTAAATTAGTTAAATTACAAAGACTAAACTTTTCTTAATTTAAAAAAAACAAAGGAAAATAACGAAATTTATTATTATTTAAAAAAAATGCATATTGAATAATAATAAATGTTAAAATTAAACGCGGATGATATTTATTTATTTATGACCGCAGAAATGAGTAGAGAGAATAGAATTATTGCAAATCATAACATAAAACAAGTTGCTAAGAACAGTGCTTATTTACTTTAAAAGCTAACTAGGATTTAGTGATAGTATTACATGCTGTACAAAAACTTTTATAAATTCCAAAAAACTTTTAGATAAAAATATTTTTAACTATTTTTATTATATATCATTTATTATATCCAAACAAATTATCTATTTAAATTTTGAAAAATTTCGTTTATTATTTATTAATATAATACTGTTTATTTTTAAAATAAGAAAGAGAAGTAACATTCATAATTGGCTGATTTTGTATTTATTTATAATGGCTTTAGATTAAGGAGTCCATTTGTAATTGCAATTTAATTAGTATCTTATATAAATTATTATAATTTAATAATTTTACAATTTCCATAAGAAATTTTCTTATAACAAAGTATGTTTTTATGTTCAAGTTATATTATTTCAATACAATATAATATTTATACAACTTTATAATAAAACTCAAATAAATCAGATTAATTTAAAATATCAATATTGTTTAGATAATATTTATCTATTAAACAGAACTAACTTAATAGCTTAGTTTATCTAAAAGAGCTAATGGATTTGACATGTCTGTATACAGTGTCTATACCACCATTAAGGTGTTTTTCTTTATATTAAAAAAGAGAATTTTTGAAGATAGCAGTGTAACTTAAAGATAGGAGTTTTTTTTGAAGATCGGCGTCTTTATTGAATGTACAAGTCTTTTTTCTAAAATTTGTTAAAAAATTATTATTGTAAAAATTCATTGTTGAAAATAAATTAAATAATAAAATAAACCGTTAAAAATTATTTTAAAAATTCATTTTTGGAAATCTTTTGGTTAATAGTCATTGTTTGAAAAATCATTTGAAAACTTCAATATTGGATAAATGAAAATGTTAATAAGATAAATATACTTCTTACAAAAAAGGGCATTTCTAGAAAAACATTAATAGGAATATTTTTTATTTTCCACTAAATTACTTACTCTATACATATATATATAATTGAAGAAAAAATCAAATATTGATATAGTGTACTACGCTACGAATAATAATTTTAAATTGTTATGACCAAACGTGTCATCATTTAATTCAATTCGAATTCAATACGTTTTATTAATAATAATAATAAATTCGAATAATATTTCCAATAAATAATAATATAATAGTTATTACTGATAATCATTTAATTTAATTAATAACTATAAATTGTATGATTTGCTGCCAAAATGGCGTTAACTGTGATTTAATATCACTTAATATTACATTTTTATGTTAACTGTTTTATGTTAGAAAACGCACTAAAAAATGTGCTCAGTTTTCAATATTAATTATATACGGAAAACGGATATATGACTACTAAGTCATAGCATTATTCAAAATATTAACAACTAATCAGTCGTTATATAACACGTGTCACATAACATAAATTATGTGCACAACAAAATAACCAATAATGAACTAAAATTGGCTTAAAACGATGAAAAAACTTTATCGTTTAATAATAAACAGCACGAAAAACAATAATTTAACTGTTTAATACTTGAAAAAATTATTATATTTGGTTTAGTGAGTTCCATAAAAGATTTTATTTTTAAATGTTTAGCTAAAGTAACTTGAAATTAAAATTTAAAATTAAATTATCTAAATTAATATAAAACCAACTATTTTATTGCTTCAATATTATTAACAAAATGTTTTTTATATGGCAAAAAAATACAGTATTGACAATTTTATACAGTTCATAAATAAATATCAAAAAATCAAATAATTAAAATTATTTTTAATTTTGGCAAATATATAAGTTTATATGATAGTTTATTTTGACATTATATAAAATTTAACAAAATCTAAGTTTATTATCGAAAATGTATGGAAAAAGTCGAAATAAGCAATAATTATTATTTATCTGACTTGACAGATATATGGATTTGGGATTCTCTGTCCGTCTGTCCGTCTGTCCGTCGACATGTCACGTGACCAGCACTTCTTTATATTAATTAAGGTATATTTTCATTATATTAATAAAGTGATTTTACCGATTCTTTATGTTTATTATGGTATTTTACCGATTCTATATATTTATTAAGGTATTTTACCGATTCTTTATATTTATTAAGGGATTTTGCCGATTAATTATATTTATTAAGGGATTTTACAGATTCTTTATATGGCCATGCCACTACCTATGGCCGTGCCACAAACTATGGCCATGCCACAAACTATGGCCATGCCACAAACTATGCCACAAACTGGTTCAATAATATAAATAGGTGGCCTAGTTTAAAGCTGATAAATTATAATTTTAAGACACATATTATATGATAAATGTAGTAATTTTAAATATTTTAAAGAATCCTATTTCAAATTAATACTTTTTATATTGTTGAAGTGGTACTCTATCCGGTATTTTGCGATTGGCTCATTCGTACTCCAGACTTCAAACTGTAAACATAACAATTTTATTTCTCTACAAAACTAATTATCATTAATTAACTATTCATGGATTCAAAAGATAATCGAAAACAACAACAGCAAGAATGGATAAGGAATAAAAGACGACAGTAAGAATTTAGACGCAAGGAACAGAAAAGGAATACGAACGCACATAAGTTATCGAGAAAAGACTCGGATAGAAGGCACGAGGAACAGAAAAGAGATACTACGGCGTATAGAATAATGAGACAAGACTCGGAAAGAAGGCAATATGAACAGGAAAAAGATAATACGGCGCATAGGTTAGCATATATTAAATTTAATGATCGAATGTGTATGACTGATTTTAGACAACAATACGAGACAAGAATCAAAATGTACCAAAAATTATATGTCTTTGTTGTAATGGTTTATGGTTTCCAACATCAATTAAAACCTTAACAGCTGAATAATTAACTAAAAAAGGCATAGCAACAATATCAAAAGAATTGAGATTATGTCACACATGCTATCGAGATATTATTTACTTAAAAGTGCCTAAACTATCAAAATAAAACGGATTTTTATTCAACAATATTCCTGAGGAATTAAAAAGTCTGACAACTCTTGAAGAGCTAATGGTCTCGCCACGTATACCGTTTATGCAAATTAAACCATTGGGTATTGACATGGAATATGGACTGCAAGGAAATTTAGTTAACGTTCCAGTATCTGTAGATACGTCTGTATGTATACTTCCACTCGCTTTCAATAATACACACACTGCACAGATTAAACTCAAGCGAAAAATGAACTATAAATCACATTATAAATTTGAATCTGTTCGTCCATCAGTTATATATAACGCGGCTAAGTATTTAATAACGATCCCACTTTATATCGAAGAAAATATTCAATTAACTGAAAATTGTATTACTATTCATAGTGAAAATGTTTAAGATTTTATTATTAATGATGATTACAGAAATACCGACAATATTGAAAATAAAGTTACTGAAACTATTTGGGACGAAGTGGACGTACCAGACAATCTTAACAACAATTCAACTCTTTGGCACGATAATAGTACTGCTATTGTATTTGCACCAGGAGCGGGCAATCATCCACTTTCGTTGTTTCGCGACAAACGTGTCGAAGAACTATCATTCCCTACAGTGTATTGCGGACACGAGCGAGAATATTATAATGCATCATACGTAGAAAATATGTAAGTGGGAATTACGTCATAATGATCGTATATACGTCATAATTTTCATTCATATTTATCTAACAATAATTTGATACTAGGTGAGTATATTCTGGTTTTACGGTCACAAATAAAACAACCGAAAGTATTTGTAAAAGGGCTTTAGCTGATATAAAAATCAATAACTACAATGGATCCATTCTTAAGCTACACAGGGCAAATATGGAAATTCAGTTTATATTGGATCCATACAGTTGTGTTCAATATATATTGAATTATTTAAATAAAGCTAACGCGGTATGTCAAAATATTTAAAAGACGCAGTAGAGGAAGTTAAGGCTGCAATTTTTAGTATAAGAGACCGATGAAAAATTGTTGGTGATCGCTACTTAATTGCCACCGAAATAAGTGCGCAGGAAGCCGTGTACCAATTTCTATCAATGGATATTTCACGATCGAGTCGTGCACATGTATTTATAAATACCGGCGAACAAGAACAACGATACACTTTAGTTAAATCCGAAATGCAATTAAAATGTTTAGATGAAGACTCAACCGACATATAACAGGCAAATTCAATCGAATATTATCCACTTAGCTGACTTTTTGCCGATTTCAATAGACACAAAAGCAAAATTACAAACCGTTTATTGACCGAAAATGAAAATGAAGATTTAGAAGAAAAAGAAGATAATTAATGAGATCTGTATGAATTAAAATATAAAGATGGTTTTTTAGAGAAACGTAGAAAAATGAAAATTATTCGATACAGATGACAAATTATTCAATACTGATGACATAAATTATTATCGCGAACAATGCATGGAATTTCTTCCTTGGATTAGCGAATGTGATTATTTGATTAACATTGACATAAAACAAAAATACTTCAATAACATCAACGAAATAAATAGGAATGCAGAAAAATACAATAATTTGAAAACAAACGTGAAAAATTTTGAAGACGAATTTAAAGATTTTGAGATCGATACTGAAAAAGAAGAACAAATCGATATTAATAATGAGTATACAGTATACATATAGAAAATAATGCAAGTTACAGCCTTAGTGAAGACATAAGTAATGCATTACCGAAAACAACAATTGAACGATTTTTAACACCAAAATGCATATCTGATGAAAATTACTTTTTATTAATGCGATCTTTGAACACAAAACAACGCACTTACTGTATGGATTTAATTTACCGTATCAAAACATCAAATGAACAAATATTGAATGTGGTTATTGGTGGCGCAGATGTTGGAAAATCAAAACTGATAAGTGCAATCAATCAATCATTATTACGAATTTATAATTCATAACCCGGTATTAGACCAGATTCGATTAAAGTTCTAATATGTGCACCAACAGGTAAAGCCGCGTTCAATATTGGCGGTATGACACTTCACTCAACATTTACACAGCCTGTTAATCAATGTAACAAAAATGTTATCCTCAAATGTAACAAAAATGCAGCGTTAATCAATGTTATGATAAAATGCAATATATTTTCCAAGATTTAATTGAATTTAAATGAACATACATTTTGAGCTCATTTTTTGTCATATTCTAAGTTTATTCAATAGTATAATTAAAATTTATTGAATTTATATTTTATCATTAAATTTAGTTTTATTATTGCACAACTCTATTTTATTTTCATTTCATAACAGTAACTAGCACTAATGTATATCGTTTAGTTTGATAGCATTAAATTTATAGTTTTATAATATACTATTGCAAATAGCAATTCTTGATTGTAATGTGAATTTTGATTCAGTTGTGTTTTAGCTTTAGTCGAGTAAACATCAAAGTTTTTCCCGGTCACTCAGTGAATCAAATAAACGTGTTTTAACAGTATTATATAATTGAAATTTATTTTATAATCCGATTATTATTACTAAGGCATTGAAAATAGTTAATTAACGAATGTATCAAAAAGTAATAATTTCAATTAAACACAAGACATGAGGTCCTAATAATTCCAAACAAGCGAAATTTAAGTAAACAAATTAAACGCATCAAACGATTTTAAAATATCTATCGATTTTAAAAATTTAAAATTATTTTTCAATTTTCATAAATTTTGATAAAATAATACTAAAAAGGTAGTTAAAATTTATTTTTTAAAGTAAAAAACTTCTTTGTTTGAATTAATTTTCTGTGTAATTTTATTAAAAATGAAATATATAGACTAATTTTTGTTTAAGTTAATGATAAATTTTACTAAAAAACTAAATTAAACATATTTTTAGTCTATGAAAGCGAATGAAATTTAGGAGGCCAAAACTTCAATTAATATTATGCAAAATAATTTTGTAGATAACTTCTTATAGTCACATTTTATAATGATTATTTTATAAAAATTTATTTATTTATAGGAAACTGTAAATTAATTTTTAATTATAAAATATATTTATCTAATGGATGTTTTATCAAAATTAAATGGTAGGCTAAAGTCTATATTTTTCTTTTGAAAATTATTATTACTTTAATATTGTCATACATTATTGTTATATAAAATGAATCGTTTATATATTAATATAATTTTACAATCTGTTTGAATAAAATATTTGTATTATATTAGTTAGATTTGTCTAAAGAACTAATGGTATGTGCGAAGCATTTAAATTTATTACTGATAAAAAAATTTACAAAAATAGAACTAACAATGTGATAAAATGTCAAAAATTAAAACATTATTGATTTATTTGGGGTATAATTGTATAGAAATAGTCTAAAATTGAGTTATGAATTAGCTTACTTTTCTCTTTAAATCTCCAAAATTTTGATTAAAATGGCAAAAACTTGACTAAACTGACAAATAATTATATTATTTGCAAAATATATAGTAAAATGTGTTGAAAATGGATTTTAAACAATATTTCCAAAAATGTAACATAATTGAAATTATATTTAGACAAATAAATATTTCATTGGAAAATTGGGATAAACACAAACCAATAATAATTTCAACACTAATACATTATTAAACCTTAAATGAATGGCAAATCGTGTCAAGTCAATTTTAATAGTCTTCGATTTTTATTATTAACTATAAACATTATTGGTTTATGAATATCTTATCACTTCAACATTAACCCAAAAATAACATTAAAAGTTTTGTTGGATAATTTTTTTGTACTATTTACATGAATGTATTTTATAAAACTTTTGATATAAAATTACGAGTTATATGCACATCTTTTGAACAATATAATTTTTTAATAAAGTTTATTTGAGCACATAAAATTTTCATTTGAATTTTAGGTGACTGGTTCTTTCTTTTTATTTTTATATTTATTTGTAAGTAAAGTTCTTCGACTACTAGATTCGGCATAACATATTTATGATGTTCTCATTTTCATCTAAACTGACCAGACTATTTTGATTAAAAACTGGATTTTTCTAAAAATTTCACAAAAATGAACTGGATTTAAAAATGGACACATACTTAAGGCATTAAGTTGTCCATTATTTGCACTTTAAAAGAACTGGACTGGAATCATAAAACTGGACAATCCAGTGAAAAATGGACGTTCTGATCAGTCTATTTTCATCTATTCTGTTGTGAGATACTAAACTTTATTAAACTTAACATAAAAAATTTTATGAAATGTGCTATTTATTAAGAATTTTGATTTTAATCAATCAAAATAATTACAAGGGGAATAACATTTACTTTTTGTAAAGAGTTTGTTTAAATTTATTCAAGTGATTTATCAATAATCTATTTAATATAATTCACAAATAATATTATAAATT
>JAQGAW010001682.1:0-17982 GCA_034698025.1 Phthiracarus crinitus
ATTTAAGATAATGTGAAAAAAGGTATAATTATTAAATTTTTTAAAATAACAGAATTATTTAATTTATGTTAAACGTCGATTCTATAAAATTTATAAAATAATTAATCTGAAGTTGATTTAAAATAAGTAAAACATTAGAGATTCATAGAAACTATTTTATCTCCAGCTCGAAAAAATTCTCAGCTCCACTTCTTATATTCAGCAAATAGAGAATCAAATAGGAGAACCCAAGAAACAGAATTCTCGGCTAAATATCAGCATTGCCAATTAATATTAATTTTATCATTTAGCTTATTTGTAAGTTTTGGTAATATCAGCTTTCAAATTAATTTTTTAAATGACTTTTCAGATAAATGGATTTGCCTTTGTCCGTCTGTTTGTGCACTCTTTATATTTATAAACGGTATTTTTCTTTATACTAATTAAGGGATTTTCCTTTTCTTTATGACTATTAAAGAATTTTACCAGCTCTTTATAATTATTAAGGAATTTTTTCATTATATAAATTAAGCTAGTTTTTTCAAGACTGTTATGTTCAAAAAAATATTTTCAAAAAGACCCTTATCGTCAGAAATTCATTGTTTAAGCGTAAAAAAGTAAACTAATTATAGCTTTATTATATTTCAGAATTTAAACCATTTATGGATTAACAATGAATTTAAAATATGATCAAACACAAAACAAATTTTTCTTTTATGTGGTATAATTCGAATGTCGAATGATTTCTAATAAAATAATTTAATTATACTAATATTATAAAAAAATTAAATAAACAAACTCATTCATTAATTTAATCCAAAAGTAAATTTATAAAGTTTGCTTATAAAATTTTATTTAATTTTTAATAACTTTTTCAGTTTATATATTAACTACAAATTGCTAGTATTGTATAAATTGCAGAATTAAAAACTTAATTTATTTTTATTTCTATTTTCAAAATATTTTTTAAACTATTTTATTTTTATTTCGATTTTAAAATTTATTTTGAAACTATTTTATTTCTATCTGTGTCATGATATAGTAAATGAATATTATCACCATATAGTTTCTTAAATACTTCATAGTGGTATTTATACATAATATTTTTATCATATTCTAACACAGTAAAACCAATAAATATTGGCTTATTTAACTTAATTTTATTTTTTTGCAACTTAATAATTGCTTTGTTATCATCGATTATATTAAATGATACGAATTGAGGCCTTTTAATAAGATTTTTAACTTGTTGTTTCTCTAAGGCCAACCTAATATGTTCACGCACGTTATCCACACTTTTTCCATAAAATGCGTTAATAAAATATAGTCGATTCAACTACAATAATTAATGCTATGTTTGCTATTTTTATTTTCAATCGCTTTTAATGCTAGTTTTATGCAATTTTCGTTTAAATCTAATGATTTTTGCTAACCACATAAAACTTATTTTAAAAATTTGAGAAATATTTCATAAACAAAAAATTATCAGAAATTCATTATATTGCTATTTTTAATGCTATTTGTTCAATTTTAAAAGCAGAGTCCGAGTTAATACAAAAGTATAGTTAAATTATTAATGTTTAAAATAAATTATCATTTTAATTATTGATTTTCAAAATGTAATTAATTTTCAATTATAAGCATACTGTAATAAGATCTTTGATTCAGTTGTTGTTTACTCTAAAGAAGTCCACATCACATAAATTATTGTTAGCAGTTTCAAGAAAATAAAATAAAACTCTTATAACTCTTATTACATACCTCTCTTAGATTCGATTTTTCTAATAAATAAAATCTATTGTTAATTGAATGATAAAATGTGATGGAATTGTTTTGAATTTAGTTAAGCGAGTTGAATTTCGTTGAATTGGGATAAGTTTAGAATTTAATAATAATTTTATATTTAATAAGAATATAAATATTGTAGAATTTTATATTGAAAATGGGTTTAATAATTTACTTAACTAAGAATAAAAAATTTTTCAATGTTTAATTTTTTTCAATTAGGAATTTTTCACAACATAGGCTTATATGAACAATTAACTTACTTTACAATATTACATGGAAAAAATAATGAAAAGACCAATTCTAATAAAAAACAACAATTGCCACTTATTATCAAAAAGTTTATTATAACGTCACCATAAATCCCATATTCAATGTTTAAAGTGTTGGGATGTTTAATCAAGACGTGTAAATATTAAATTATTAATAGTTCAAACCAACAGACTGGCAGGTTTTTACAAATAAATCAAACCAGCTATAATGTCACCACTAATGAAATACTCAATTTGTTATGTCTTATGGACCCAAAACAGGCGAAATACATATAAACAATCACGTACTCGATTAGATATATGGGGCCCGAAAATTAACAGGAAATTTTTTGGAAGACCTGACAGATGAAATATTTATAGAACATCTGGTTATTTCCAGTTTGTCGACAATTTGTGAATGCTTGGCCAAAGATGTGTACTAACTATATTTCTTCATAAATGAATATCTTTCTTTACCATGTTTATTCCATAGAAATCAAAATTTGCTAACAATAATCCACATCATAAAAGTTGCGTCATTCACTTAAACATCTAACTCAAAGTATAAAAATGCATTTTAAATAATAAAGAATTATAAAAAAATTAATAAATAATTTTAAAAAATTTTCATCCATAGACCCAATAATACTAGCTGAAATAAATATATATTTTAAACTAGTAATAGTAATTATAAAATATTCAAATCATTAAAGAAAATAATATTAAATTACTTATTTTTTCAAATAAACTGTAAAGTTTCATTTCTAAGCAATTTTAAAATAATTGGACAACATATGTTTTAAAGATAAATGGACAATTATTGAAACACATTTTAATTAAAGATATCTCTAATTAAATTTGAACAAGATGTCAATATTAATTAAATGATAATCAGAAATACTATTAAAATATAAAGAAATGAAATTGAATAATTAAGGCATATTCTTTCAAAATATTAAAATTGAAAAATTTGATGGTTGTAGTTTTGAACATTAAAATGAAAATCAAAAATTTTTATTTTTTAATCGATTTATTATTTTAATTTTAGTTTTGAATTTAATATTATTAAACTTTTAAAGTCTCCTTTAATAACATCCGTAAATATACACTAGAAGTTATTATATCAACAAAACTAGTTTTAAAGTGTTCAATTATTTAAGAATTTAAAATTAAATTATTTATTCATAACTGTATAAAATTAAATATAATTTTTTATTAACTTATAAAGATTATTTAAAATAATTTTGGATAAAATTAGCTAAACGATTTAATTTTATTTAATACAGTTGTTTTAAAAGTATACAAGTTCAAAATAAAATAAATGCACTACTGTTAAAAAATTATTAAATTAAATGTAGTTTTTTAGAAAATTTAAAGCATTAGACTTGAAATTTGTTATATAACAAACATAAAATAAACTACATTTATGAAATACACTTTTTATCTTTTGTGTGTATGATTAACAAATATTGTTGATTGATGTATAAAGGTCTTAAATAAATTAAAAGTACGTAACATTTACAAAACTATTATATTAAAAAGTAGGTTATAAAATATATTCTTGTTTCATTGAAAAAAAATTTAATAGATTAAAAAGTAAAAATAAATTATTTTCACTTTTGAATCCAACCAATTTTATTGTAAGAATGTCCAAAGAAGGAAACTTAATGTAGTTCAATTAGTTATGAAAACATTTTTAAGCTTTGTTCCCATTCTATTTAAACAATAATGATCTAAACATTTTTATATAAACTAAATAGTTTAGCTCACTTTGTCCAAAGAAGATAATGACAGTAAGTCTGTCTTATTTTCCGTAGAACTAAAAAGGCTTCAAAACCACCAAAAAAGATTAAAACGGCTTTAAATTTTTCAAAAATCGAATAAAAATAACTAAATAATGTCTTAAAATGGGTTAATATGGTTTTATAATGGCTGATAATGGCAAAAAATGTGACATAATTGAGTAAAGAAATGTTATATATGTGCAAAAAATGTTTTTTAAATTGACAAAAATCGATTATAATCTTAAAAGCGATAAAATTAGCTTTAATACAAAATTCCTTTGAAAAATAACTTGGCTCAACATTAAGAGTTATTATTAACTGCAAATAAAAAAATTTTCAATAACATAATACGTGTAAAACACGTTTATTGAATTCATTAATATCCAAAAATAACATTTTATTTTTTCTCGACGACTGCTAAAAAACAATTGAATAAAATTTTTTGATGTCCTATTTTCAACAATAAAAATTAAAGTTTTTCCATTGAAACAAAATATTTAGTTATAGTACTCTGCTTAAAAATAAAAATTAAGCAAAATTAGACAATTATATAAACAGTGTTAAAAATACCCAAAAATATTTAAAGAATATGACGCTGTTAATTTGAAGTTCGATATCGATCTGGAAAACATCGATTTCTTTTGCTTTTCAGTGGCAAAGGAGTAGTATCTATAGTCCATTTTATCGTCATTTGCCGTTTCCGTAATATCGTCCGTCTCGTAATGTGATCCATCCGTTTCATCTGTTGGTGACCCAACACTTCCGTAACCGTTATTTTATTTCACTTCCGATTAGATTGGCGGAAATGGCGAACCCAATACAAATCGCAAAGAATAAAATTCCATACAGGTTTGTATGAACCATCTTGTCGAGACACAGCAATGTCCACAAGGCTTCTATGTGAATGACGGAGTAGGTCCATTTTGTTCGTAGATTGCGGCCATACAATAACTTCGCTGGATTCTTCCCAGTAATCGTCTTGGTAGTTGTTCGATATGCGAATAAGAGGTTCAGAACAGCGTATTCCCAATCCTTGATTGTATCAAATGGTTTCAATCCTCCTCCAGTACTCTAACGAAACGTTATGCTTCACTATTGGACGCTGGATGATATGGAAAAATAAACCGGTGCTTGATTCCACATTCGTTGCAGAAAATAGAAAATACTGCAGAAGAAAAATGTCTACCATTATCGTTTACAATTTCTTCAGTTAAGACAATACGTGAAAATATTGAAAACAAAGAACGAATATCTGGTTCCGTATTAGGCATTGATATGTTGAATGCGACTTCTATTCATTTTTAATATTCATCAACCACCACACACCATATTTTCCTATATAGTGGTCCACAAATATTTAAATGTATGCGTTGACATGATCTTTTAGGATAAGACCATTGATGAGCTGTAGCTTTATCAGTAGAGGATTGGACTTCAGCACATTTAGAACAAACCACCGCAGCATCACTTATGGGCTTCCATACATAGCCTCGAGCAATAGCTTTCATTCGAATAATTACGGTATGACACTCATGTAGTGAATCGAATAAACCTTTTCGAAGAGAAGAAGGAATTACAAGTCGAAGACCAAAGAGTATAAACCCATAGAAATGAGATAACTCACATTTTTGAATGTGAAATGGCTTCATTGCTTCATTAGGGCATTTATCGTAAGGCCATCCCCACTGAATATGTCGAATGACTTCCATTAGAACAGTATACTTCTTCGTAGCATCACTTAATTACTTACAGGACAGGAATCAATATATACGATGAATGCTATCTTTGAATTTATATCTATTAAATGATTTTCTAGATTTATGTAATTTCTAATTGGTAAAGAATGTAGCGAAAGGTAATCGACGTTTGAGTGTTGCTATCGTGGAAAAAATAAAATGAGAAGTTATCCGACTGGATAAACCTTGCTCAGCGGTGCAATCGAGAAGCCTTTTGGACCTAAAACCATTATTAGTGGCTTATGATCCGTAACCAAATTGAAATGACGACCGAATAAATACTTGTGGAATTTATTTACTCCTTATATGATCTCCAAAAATTCGCTCTCGATTTGCGCATTTTTTCTTTCCGAAACTATTGTTTAATATCGCCATTCGGAAGTTCAGGACAGATCTGAACCAATACCATAACCTGAAGCGTCGCATTCGAGAATTAATGATAACGAAGAGTTGTAGTGGACCAATGTTATTTGAGAATTAACAGTGGTCCCTAATTTGTTGATTGCATTTTTATGAGAAGATGACAAATTCCAATTCACGTTGTCTTTTAATAAATTGTAAAATGGAGCAGCGATCGATGACATACACTTTTTAAATTTTCCGTAGTAATTGATTAATCCAAGAAAACTTCTTAATCGGCCAAGTTTTTCGGTTTTGTAGCCTTTAGGATTGCGTCCACTTTGGATTTAAGTGGTTTGACTCCTGTAGCGTCGATTTTATTTCCCAAATACTGGATTCAAATTTGACCAATGAGATACTATTCCTTTTTCAAAAGCATTCCACGAGTCTGTAATTGCTGTAGAAGAGCGATTAAATTGCGATCATGTTCCAGTTGATCTTTAACCCCAATGAAATTTTCATCAATGAAATCTGGAACTCCTTGGATTGTCTCTTTCATGGTAAATTGAAAAAGACCTAGAGCAAAGCTGAAAGGAACCCGAAGGTAGCGATAAATACTCGATGAGTATTGACGATGACACATTCCTTTGCTTTGTCTTCGATTTCGACTTGTAAATATGCATACTTTAAGTAGAGTTTGAAGAAAAGTTTGAAACTCGAAGCTTATATAATAGATTCTCATTAGAAGCAAAGGAGTACCAATCCGTTTGTATTGCCGGATTAAGCGTTTGGCTGAAATCGCAACAAATGCGAACACTCCCATCTGGCTTCAACACCGTAACAATAGGTGCTGCCAAATCGGATTTGAGAACTTTAGTAATAAAACTTAGTTTTTCAAGTCGATTGAGATCTGTCTCGATCTCAGACTTCAATCTATAATATTTTTTGAGACATTTTTCAATTCGATTGAATTAAAATTCAATCAATTGATGGCATAAGTGTTTGAATGGGAATAGTGTTAATGAATGAAAATAGCTTAGGGCATTCTATTTGTGTGCGAAAAGAAAGGAATTGCCCGTTTAGGGCGGAGTATAGAAGGTGTGTTAGTGCTGTGATTTATTGATTGTTTCGAAAGGTGTGTAAATTCAAGTCTATTGTATGAAAGGCACAGGTTTGCGTTTGCAGTAATGTGGTCTTGCATTATCACATAGATTGATAGTAGCCTTATCCCCCTTTACGCACAACAACATTACAAAAAAAACTCAAGGCTTTGCGCGCAAATGTCTTTAATTGTAACCGAGTAAATTAAATTTAAACCTGGATTTAATTTCCTTGATAAGATCGACCATTCCAATGGAAATTTTGAAAATAGATCGCGACCCAGAAGCGCTGGTAATAACAAGCCTTTAACAACAATTATTTCAGAGGTGTCCTTATAGTTGTTTATCGTAATTGAAGGTTCGAGTGTTCCCAAAACATTAATTGACTGGTTATTGTAATTTCGAAGAGTTGTTGAAGATTTTAGAAATTCGAGGATATCCGATCGACTTCCAATGATCGATGTCAATTATTGAAAAAGAAGCGCCTTTATCCAACTACATAGTGACGACATGCGAGTTGATTCTGACTGGAAATATAATTGCATCCACACCAGATCCCTTTTTAATTTGTAAAACTGTGCCAACCTATTATCTTGTATGAATAGTAGACTTTTAACTTTTGCATACCTTCGCCAGATGACCCTTCTTATTGCAATTATAACACATATAATATTAACTTGCTTACACTTTGGTACCCAGTGATCTTTAGCCCCACATCGATGGCAAGAAGACTTTGTAGGAGAGATGGTACGATCGCACGGTCTCGTCCGTTTGTCTTCTTGTTAAAGTCTTTAGAATATTCACCAATTGAAAAGCGGATGAAGTTGAAGGACCACCTCGAATGACTATCTCCTTATCGCTGACTTCCATTTGAGTTGAAAGAGATAGTGCGCGATCGAAAGTAAGCTTTGATTCAGTGTATAGTCTAAGCTTTGTAGTTTCGCTTTTAAACCTGCAACGAATTTATCACGCAATGCGGTCGTCAGATTATCGCCAAAATTACACAACATTGAGAGTTTCTTGAGATCCGCAATAAATGCCGAAAGTGAGTCGTTGTCCCTCTGTTTCTGTGCAAAAAAGTGTTTTCTTTCGCAATCTTCTAAGGCTGAAGGCTCGTAGAGTTTGTTTCGAATTCGTACCAATTTTTCAAACGTCTTTGTTGATAGCTTATCCTGTGTGCATAATTTACTGACGAGTTTTTACATAGTCTTGAATCAACGCGATGAACAAATTGATTTTCTTATCCTCTTTAATCGCAACAACGTTGCAAAAAGTCGTAGTCGTTCAACGTAAGCAGTAAATCGACATTTATCGTGTTGAATCCAGAAACTGATCCAAGAAATTATGCCATTAAAAAAGATGAGTCGAAATAGAAATAAACCAAAACAAAGACGAACACAAAGACGTTAACCAATCTTACCTACTGCGCCAGTAAATTTTAGTGTATCCGCAGTAGTAGTAGTGTGGACAAGGAAGCATATACACACAATCCAGGATTGCTGCTGAAGGACCGCTTGATTTCAAATGGTACCGCACAAGTACAACAAGAACACACGAGGGACATTACTACGAGTCACGTAAGTAATATAATGTTAAGTATAGGAATAACTGTGATATAATGTTAAGTATTGGAATAACTTAACATTAGGAAATCAACACTTAGTATACGATATAAAAATGCTTTATTGAAAACGAGTATAAATTATGTTTATAATTTAAATACGAAGTGAATAGCAAACTTCTATAAACAATAGTAAACGTGTACATACATTGTAATATGAGTATAACAAAGCATATAATAATGAATAATCAATAAGTAATTGTAATGACTAATAATAAATAAGTAAGTTCTAGAAATGTAATTCATAGTGTATTGACTTTGGGTCACAAATACTACAAATATATAAGAGAAATAGTTTCTATTTAATTCATTAAAGCATTTTAACGTAAAAAATAATGAAATTTAATAGGGTTAGTCGGAGCAAATCCAATATTTTAATATCTAACTTATTTTATTCAATTAAATATTATTTTGTCTGAATTTTTACAGTTTATAAACCAAATATTATTTTTTATCTGACTTTTCAAAACTTGTCAGATATATAGATTTGACCATGTCCGTCTGTCGTCTGTAGACTCTATATTTATTAAAGAACTTTTTCTTTATGTTTATTACGGGATTTTTCGTTTCAAATTTTAATAAGGGATATTAACAGTTCTTTATATTCATTATTGGATTTTATCTTTATATTAATTAAGGATTTTTTTCAAAAAAGTCTCCTATCTTCAAAAAAATCATTGTTTAAAAGCAAATTTTTCTAAAATTAAATAAAAACTTGTATAAAATTAAAACTACAGTGGCATGTATAAACAATCTATAAACAATGACAAAAAATACAACAAAAAACTATTAAACTGTGGAATATTCCGTTTTTCTGAGTGGAATAATCCGTTATATTGTGGCATATTTCGTTATAATTATATTTTTATAACGAATTATTAAAACTAAAATGAATAAGAATGGACTATTTGCATTTGCCGATTTTAATAAACAACCATATTACTGACAAAATATCGAAAAAATTCAAAGTTCTAAAACATAACGGTATTAATAGGAACGAACTATTGAAAAGATCAATCGAGCAATATTTATCTAAATATTAATCTATTTAATATGAAATTGAAGCATTTTCCACTTTATTTAAATTTTTATAGTTTATGATTTAAATAAACAAGAATAAGAATGTAAATTTCCGAATTTCTGTGTGGCATATGCCGATTTAAATAATCAAATTTTTTACTTACAAATCATTAAATTATTGTGATTTAATATAAATTGACAAAATATAACAAAAATAATTGGAGCGAGCGATTGAAAAGAGCGAGCTATAAAAAAATATATTAATTTTAAACTGAAAAGTCAGATAGTACGAGCGTTTCGATCTTATTTTTATTTATATATTATATGAAAATGGTTTAAGACATTTTATCTTATTATACAACTAAAGGTTGCTTAAAATTTGATTAAAATAATCAAAAATTCCTTTAAAATCAGATAAAAAATAATAAAACTTCAAATAAAATTGATCAAATATTGTTTTAAAAAGCATAAATAAAACACATTCTACTTAAAAACAATCACAAGTTTAATCATATCCATATATATATAACTATTGAGAATCCGACTCACAACAATTTATCTGATGTTGATTCGACGAAAGCTAAAACACAACTGACACAAAAATCATAATACACTCACTGAAGTGATATATACATATTTTTAATTAAATAAAAACTGCTTAATAGCTCAATCTTATTATAAAGCATTATATATATTTATTTTTCTAAATTTAATATAGAACTATATAAGTAGTATATGTAAGTTTGGCAACTCGCTTTTAACATGCGAAATCGTTATCTTTTCATGGATCAGTAACTTATTACGCTTAAAGCTATATATGTTTTATATAGTATGTAGGTTATAGATATGGTTGTAATGTGTTATAGTTATAACTTGTTGTAGGGTAGTCTCGGAGTAGTATATCCCCATTACGAATCTCCGTAACGCTATGGGATGAATAAAAACATTAATTTATTAATGGATTTTTCTCTATGTTTATTAAGGATAGGAGTCTATTTTATTTAAGATAGGAGTCTTTTATAAGTGATTAAAAACTACTATTTCATTTGTAAAATGTAAATTAATTGGTAGACACAATTTTTTGCAGAAACCAATTTTTACTTTGTTAATCAAATTTTAATTTTTATAATATTAAACTTTAAATGAATTTTGCTTTAATTATTTTATTCAAAATCATTATTTGATGTGTAGAACCTAACATGGATTGTAGTTATTTATATTTATATTTACCAATTTAAATTTGAAAGAAACTATTAATTATATTTTAAAATATTAAGATTAATAAAAAATTTTTATTAATTCTTGAAATTGTAAGAAACAATTATTTCAGAGTACTATTTAATATTAATTAGATATAAAAACATTTATATTTAAAATTTCAAAATTAAAAATTGCTTAATTAAATTTTCTTATTATAGAAATAAATAAATACTATATACAGCTAATTTTTATAATTATTTTATTAATTAAATTATAGGATTTCAACTAACTAAACTTTTTATATCCATTATTTTTAGCTCACTTTGTAAAAGTCAGCTATTGGATTTGACATATCTGTGTGTCTGTCTGTCTGTCTGTAGACAGGTCATTATTTTTATTAAGAGATTTTTTCTCTATGTTTATTAAGGGATAGGAGTCTATTTTATTTGAAGATGTGAGTCTTTTTTAAGTAAAAAACGTCACAAAATGTGAGAAAAATGAACCAAAAATGGTAAAAAATATGTCACAAAACTGTCTAAAACTGACAAAATAATTAACTAAAAAAGGACTAAAATTCGGGTAAAATAATCAAAAATGGCTTTAAAATCTACTATTAAATAATGATTAAAATAAGGAAAAAATGGATCAAATAATGTTTTAAATAAAATCAGTAAAACGTTTTCAATGTTAAAACCAATCACATCTGTAATTGTATTCTCTTATATAATACTTATAAGTATCAGCTTAACAACAATTAATGTGATGTTGACTCCACCAAAACTAAAACACCAATGAATCAAAACTCACATTACACTCACTGAAGTACTATTTACAACAATATAATATAAAACTATAAATTTCTTTCATTTAAACAATATATAGTAAAAGTTATATCTGCTTAAAAACAAACATAAAATATAGATTTGCAACAATATAATAAATAAGTTATGCGAATCATATTAATTAATTAAACAATGTATTTATATTGTAGCAATAAAAAATAAGTTTTATAAAATTTTTATTTTCAATTTAAATTGTATTTTTGCGATTATACTTAATGGAATGCACAATGAAATTTTTCTCATTTGTTTAAATAATGATTTACAACGATGTATTAAATTTGTTATTAATAAACAATTTCATTTATATTTGTTAAACATAGTGTTTATATTGTTGCATTTTGAAAATAAAGCGGTGTTTTTGGCAACCAAAATAGTTGTCAACCGGTATCCTATCCATTTTCGATGTTCACATATAGTATTGAACGTTAATCGATGTGCGCTTAAGAGAAAAATTGGGAAAATCGATACGAGCGGTTTTTTTGGCGACCAAAATAGTTGGCCAACAATAGAAAGTAAAATTAAAATGACAAAAATATTTAATGAACAAAAAATCTTATTGAATTGACTTGTAATATTATATAAAGTGAGCTTATTGTATATGTTCATACTCTTTCTTGTTTTTTGTTACTGATTGGATCGATAAGTTTGCAAGACCTAAAATCTATTATCGGTTTAGGTTAAAATTTTGTTTTTGTTGGTTTGTATCGGATAATTATTTTACTAACTTAGAAATTCTTTACTTATTATAAGAGTATTAAGGCGGAACTAAATATACGATTGACTATAATTTGAGTTATTTTCGCAGCATGAATCATGTAATTAATCATTTTTTAAGAATTTTTTGTTAGAAAAATTAAGGTAAAAATATAAACTTAATATTCAATAATGTGATCTGACTAGTGTTGTTACAATTTTTAAAAATGTAAATCGAAATTGTTTATTTTATTAAGTTTAAATTTCAATTATTCAAAATAAAAATGAATTTAAATATAAAATAATTTCAAAATCGAAATCGCAATGTAATTTAAATAAAAACAAATTTAAATGCAATAGGAAAAAAATATATACAAATATTGAAAATTCAAATGTAATCAAATTATTTTATTTAATAAATAAAATCGAAATGCAATTTAAATTAATTAAGAAAGGAAATAGAAATTAAAATTAAAATGTAATAACTTGTTATAAACTAAGTTTCGATATTTAGCTATATAACTTAAAAATAAACTAATAATTGAAATTGAAATATAAATAATTTATGAATTTTATTTTTGATAAATTTAAATTAAAATGCAATTGAAAATATAAAATGTTAAAATCGAAATCTAAATATAATTTAAACTAAAAGTTTGTAAAACGAAATATAAAAATGCAGTTAAATTGTACAAAAATTGTAAAAATAAAATAAAAATGCAAATCAATTATAATAATTTTGAAAAAATGCAATCGAAATGCAATTTAAATTAAAAATGTCATATTGAAACAAAATTAGATCTGACTTATGTATTAAATTAATTTTTATTGCCAAAATTTAAAGGATAAAGCCAACTTTTAAATTGCTTTTTATAATTAATAATTAATTCTCTTTAAAATTAGTGTGTCAATACAGTTTTTTGTCAAAACTTAAATTTACCAAATTTTTTTAACTTAAGTGATTGTGAATAAATAAATGTATATATTATATTTAATATTATAAACCAAAATTTATTTTCAATTTCGTTTGACGCTATTAAAAATGGGTTTACAAAAGAACTTATAAATATATGAACTTCTTGAATACTTTAGAAAACCTTAAATAAAAATTAATGATCAAAAATGTATACTTATCATAAATGGGTAACGTTGTTCCTCGTGTTATTTTTTTGAACATACTACATATATAATTAATTTAAAAGTAGATATTTTAAGTAGAGATAATTTTAAAAAATTATAAAATAAATTAGATATAACGTTTTGATTCCATATATAAATTTTTGTATTTTAAATGAAAATTAACACCTTAATGAAAAATACATTTTTAAATCCTAATAATTCTATCCAAAATTAACGCAAATTTTTGTAATAAATTTTAAAGATTATCATTAACTTTTAACCTTAACTCACACAAAAATCTTAAATTTAACTTTAACAAGTTAATAAGTTTGTTAACTTTAACTGAAACTTTATTAACCGTAGGCTTAACCAAATACCTTTTTTTAGATTTTGAAAATAAATTATTACTTAAATAATATTTAATTGACTTTAAAAATAACTTTTTATAACAAATATGAATATTTAAACTCATTATTCATCCAATTAAATGGTTTTTAATAGATATCTTTTGCAAAACATAATATAAAACAAATTAAAACACATTTGAAATGAATCTTTATAAGTATTTAGTAAATATTGGTATTGTTATTGTATTTTAACTCTGACATTTTAACTTTTAACTTACGCTTATAATTTATTTTAACTAGAAAATGTTTAAATTATAAAGGACAGACGATAATAGTGATCGTTCGGCACGTGATAACGTGAATAAGGCATCGGTTTGGCGCAACTTTGCGAACTCAATGATTGTAGCAAACTCTGAAAACGCGACTAGCGAAACTTTGACTTATGATTCTGGACACAGTAAATTCGATGAATATGTTGACGATTAATAACGTATAGAACGTTAAGTTATTGGACACCGATTACGATGACGTAAGCGCTATTAAGGAAAAGTAAATCGTCTTACCGGACGATAATAACGGCACAAGTGTTAGCGAAAATGCCGATAACGATGAAAACGATAAGAAAACGATATCATCGGCTAAAGAGATTTTGGAGTTTGCAAAACGCCGCTATTGGTGGATGGATGACAATTTGCTTGATCTTAAGCTGCTTTATTAAGTGTTCTTAAACACTGGTTTTAGCACTCGCGGATCGCGAATGTACAAAAACTGATACAACTGCAGAGCTAATGCAAACGACAGATCTTTGAAACTTTCGAAATGCAGAAAACGGAATCAACGAAAACTTGAACGACGAGTGAAAACGAAGAAAAGGGGATTGAAATTCCTCATTCCCGGAATTCCGAGTATTTTGATTACTGTTTCAAACGTTTAAAGCGGTGTAGTATTCCTTGTAAACAGATACGGAACTCTGTTCAACCAATGAACGCTTATCATGTTATAACGTTTACTCGCGCTCAGTATATAAACCCTTTGGCAACGACTTTTGATAGTTTTACGATTTTACGAATTATGATAACGAATCACGATTTACGATTTACGATCGAGTGTTAGTTCGCAAACGTTTTAGTTTAAGTTACGTTACGCTAACGTTTTAATTTCGCATACGATAAACGACTTTCTTTGTTTTAATAATAAACGTTTATTTAATTTTAATTTTGTAATTCGGTTAATGAATAGTTTTAACGACTTTTATTTTGTTTTAATAAATAAATGTTTTGTAAAACGTGTGATTTTTTATCGCGAATCGCGAAGTCGACTCAAAAACTCTCGATTTTCAGAGTTATGGCTTTCAATCTTCTATTTCGGTTTTACAAAACTGTTTCTCGAAAAAAATCCAATATTTCATCTAAAGGCTTTATTTCCTTTTTTATAATAATCGGCATATTCTTCTGGCTCGTTAATAACTTAATTAAATCTTATATACATATTCGTCTTATTTTAAAATTAAAATTAAATGTATTATTTGCTATTATAAATTCTTAAACCTAATTATTATTTATTTCAAAGATTTTAAGTATAATATTGTTGGCACGTGTTCAAATGAATATATCACTTTAATTCAATCGCTTAAATGTGTAATTAAAACTAACCCTCATCCTATAAATTCTTTCATTTAAAATTGAATAAATAAATCTGTAACTAAATAAAAACAAGCTTAGGGGAAACACAAATAAACAAAAACATCTATGCAGTTAATAAATTAGCTTAAAAATAATAATTTAACAAATATTCCAATTATTAGCATCAACTTTTTATGACATCATTAAAAACTCATTATGAATCTTGTGGCTATGCCAATAATTAATAGCTAAGAATTTAGATTCCAATAGCTAAATAAGTGCCAATTATTTCTGATCACATAACTTTCGCTTTAGCTAATTATGGCAATCAAAAATTTGAACGTGTAAAGGTTTCCAGCAGCTCTCGAGGCTCGGACTTCCATAACAGCATCAGTTAAACTTCATGTTCATTCTCTTTGTACTTTTAGATACATTTCATTTTTAAAAAATTTTAAGGTCTTCATCCTTATTTAATTTTTGTATTTTTATAAAACAATTAAAAAATACATTAAAGTGAGATATTTAAAATTTTTAATTATTGTTGATTGTTAAACTTTTTAAAGATAATTTCAAATTCTACATACAATTAAAAAATCTGGAAGTAAATTTGTTATATATAATAAAATATTTACATTAAATATTAAATTTTTTATAAGACAAGTTTATGACATCAACTATCATTTAGCAAAAAATCTTATGATATATGTTTATACGTGTGACATATCGAAAATTTCAATATAATAGAAGATTAAATAGTATTTTATGAGAACCAAATAACAGCAAATTAAAAGTGTCTTTAATCAAAGCATTTGAAGAAAAGATATAAATTGCACAAGAAATTAATTTGAGTACTAACTTAGGGGTAAGTTGAAAACCTAGAAAATTGATTAAATTCTTTGAATAAATTTAAATGTACTTTAGGTTTAGTTTCATAATAATATAGGCAAATAAGAAAACTTAAATATTCTTTGTAATTTAAATGGAAATTAGCTAAATTTAAATGATTTATAAAATAAAAATAAAACTTTGTAAAAAATTTCTTAATAAAAATGAAATTTATTTCTAATAATTTTTTAATTAACAAATCGAAATAAATAAAAATATAGAATATGTTTAATTATAAATATAAATTTATAAATATTCAATTTTTAAAATTTTAAAAGAAAATAAGAAGTAAAATAAATTAATAAGATAGATTATTTTTGGATATTGAAAATTGTAAAATAATTTTAAATATATACAAAAAATAATATACTAATAAAATATTTGAATAAATATTAACCCACACAATTTTGCAGATAAGAATAAACAAGTTTATATATCATAAATATATTAATATTAAAAACTGTAATTAAATAAAATTAAACTAATAAAATTTAACATTAAAGTTATACTTATTTAATATTGGAAAAAGAAAGTCGACGTCAATTATTTTAAATAATTATTTTAAATATAAATTGATTAATTATGTAACAGATTATGTTAGTAGTATAATATACTACTAGTATATGCATGTTGAAAAACAACAACTGGGTGTTTTCGTTAAATAAAAGAGATACCGCCAATAAGATAATAAAATTGGCCTAAGTGAGATTTTCAAAACATAATTTTTTGTATGATAGAGCACATTTTTATGATCATATTGAATTTTTAAAAAATTCAAAAAGTCCTATAGGGGGCGCTCCAGGAGGGAAAATGTGTTTTTGACAAAACATTTTTTATCTTGAAAACGATTATAGATTTTCCAACCGTTCTTTTTATAAAAATTAAATAATTCAGATTAGATATCAAAAATAATTTTTAATTTTTTTTAAAAATTTGTTGGACCATTTTTATTAAGGTAAAGTTTTCAAAAATATTTTTAGGCTTATATTTGAATAGTCTATAAAATTATCTACATAATTACTGTTAATGTATCTATAAAAACTAAAAATTTCATAAATTATGTTTAAAAAATTATTTTTTCAAAATCATTGCTAAATCTAATTTTTGACGTTATTAATGTTAATAAATTTAAGTTTTAACTTAATTTATTAATAAAAAATTTTTTTGATTGCGTTATACTTAATATTTTGCATTTTAATCAATCTTCAAATATACGCACTAAAACCTTTAAGTGGTATACTACTACTAACATTTCAATTACAAATCAATATTATTTAATATTCACAAAATAATTTTTTTACCAACTTTCCCTTCACAATTTTGGACCAAACTTTTTTATATAAATATCTACATTAAAATCGCTATAAAGCTCACCCCGTTTTATGTTATGTGACTCTTCAAATAAGAGCCTAAAAATATTTTTGAAAAATTTAACTTAATAAAAATGGTCCAACAATTTTTTTTAAAAAAAATTAATAATTAATTTTTGATATCTAATATGAATTGTTTAATTTTTATAAAAAGAACGGTTGGAAAATCTATAACCGTTTTCAAGATAAAAAATGTTTTGTCAAATAAATCACCAATAAAAATATATATTTATTTAAATGTTAAGTTATAAGAATTTAAAAATAATATTTTACAGCTTTATATTAAAAA
>JAQGAW010001683.1:0-17974 GCA_034698025.1 Phthiracarus crinitus
AATTAATTACTTTTTTCCTAAATTATTGGGTGCGGGCTATGCATGAGTGCGGGCTATTGTTGGGTAATTAGGGTAATAAATAGTATATTCTTATTTATTATTTTCACGTTAATTTCGCGCAATAATGCTCTCATTGAATAAATAATTAAGCGTGAAGTGTGCGCTAACTGTTTACTTATGATAAACTTATAATTAAGTTAACGGCGCATAATTGTTAAGCGAACATTTTTTTATACACTCTTTAATGAGTACTTTATTAAAGTAGCATTAATTACTCGATATATTGATGCGCTAACAATAATTATTATTACCAGACTTAATTAAATTTATTTTTTTATTAGATTAATCCTAAAAAATTTAAACTTCTCACACTTTGATGTTTAGATTTTTTTGTAACATTTAGTTTTTTCTCGAGTTTGAGAAAATCTTTTCCTTTAAAAGTAAAACATACGCTTTGATTTGTTATGATTGGTTAGAAAAGTGTGTGTATATAAAACTTTAAACATATTATTTAGTGAGTTCTGGAAGAGTGAGAAAAAAACTATAAGCAACAAAAGAACTCATCGGAAATAACTTAATCGCGAGTTTATAAGAATCTGGTGATCAAAAAGTCCAAATAAAATAGAGTAAAGTATAAAAGTCATGTTTTATTTATTTTGATTTGTCAAACAGAAGCGAACATAAAAATAAGAGTTTTTAAAATAGTTTATCCTAACTTTTATATTTTTTTATTGTTGCATTATCTGTTCCTTGAAAAAATGTTTTTGTTGAAATGTGAATTTTACGGGAAAAAAGGAAAGAATTAAACCAATAATCTTTATTTAGTATTGACTTTAGAGGATTTACTAACTTATTTTCCCCTATTTTTACACAGAAATATATTAACAATCGATAAAATAATATTTGCTGAAAACTTATGTTTTTTATTAGAAGTAAAATTTTCCGGCACATTGTGCTAAAAGTTTTTTCTACAATAATAGAATTATAAAAAACTAAAATCATTATAAATGTTACTCCCATTTATTGTTCAACGATTAGCGTCAATTTGAAATCATAAATTAATTTCTTGAGGTTAATTTATTATATATAGCATAATTTTAAATCAATTAGAATTCTAAATGTTACGATATTTTTATACGAATATGCTGTCCCGAAAACTCCAGTAAAAATTTTCTTAACCATATCTTATCCCGAACTTTTCTCTGCTATACTTTACATTATTTACAACTTATAAGTTATTAAATCCATAATACTTTGATTTTTATAAGATCTATATTTACAGAATGAAAGTTATTTTAACAACAAAATTATAAGTTTTTTAAAAATTTTAGTCACATTATAGAGTTGAGTATTTCCTAGACTTGAGCTGCCATTTCATTCTTGTTTTTATTTTTTTAAATGATGACTTCATTGATAACTAGAATTACCATAAGCAGTATACTGAAGTCCAAAATAAAGAATATTTCACTGACGAGAGATGTTTTAGAAAAGATGCTTTCGATACGTGTCTCAAATAAAATAACGACATTGTGATTAAAAAACGTTGTAAACCACGATAATAGTAAAGAATTCGGATATATTAGATTGTAATAATATTCTTGAAAATATTATATATATATCTGCTTTAATAGTTTTTGTTCATTTAAAAAACAATATTCTTTAGAATTAAATTAATCTATTTGGTGTGATGTTAAGAAATATATGTGATTCATAAAAAAACAAGAATACATTAACAGAATCCAATCTTCAATAATAATAATAATAATAATAGTTTATCGGATATATGGGATAGTTTTCCACTTTAATTCAATATAATTTATTTGACTTTTGAGACTATATATTAATAGAAGACAGACGTTTTCAATACACACACATTACTGTTATATATATTGAAATATAAAATAGTTTTTAGGATATATATATATTTATTTATTTGTTGGTTGTGTAACCCAACTGAATCAGCAATATTCATGATATTACATTTCTTATGCATGGCTGCCAATTCGGTTTCTATGCATCTAAAAACTTTTACACATAAATATAAATTTATGTGTATAAATAAAAAAATCGTGTGTTGTGTGCTGAATATATGAATATAATTATAAATTAAGAAATCTTAAATTTTTTTGTGGTTAAATTATAATAAAATAAAACTAAGAAATGAAATGGAAAACAAAATGTTTTAAATATGAAAATATTTTTATTAATTACAAAAGTTTTGCTGCATTTAAATATTCATTAAATATATGTATAATTAGAAATAGTTCCAAGATTTAACTGAGCACTTATTCGGAATTATTTATGAAAATAGTATTAACTTATCGGCCATAAAATCCACCGCCAAAACCGCCAAATGGTCCATAACCGCCATAACCTCCATGACCATACCCTCCATACCCATACCCTCCATGACCATACCCATGATATTTATGAGGAGTTAATCCGTTATCCTTCAAACATAAAAATATAATTATTCGTTGCGTTAAATGATTAATATTTCGATAAATCCATAATTTTATATTATATAAACTATACCCATGTATGAACTTTGCCAAAATCGTGATGTCTATAATGGTGTCCTGCCATTGCAATGTCACTGAGGATGAACACTAAAGCAAAAGCGATCAATACCTAGAAATTTTTTAAAAATCATAAAGTTATTAATTACATTATAGCTTAAACATTGATCTATAGTTAAGTTTTATTTCTTACCGATACAATCAATGTATTCATTTTGAGCTATAAGTCAATGTATTTCTAATACTTGTGCTTAAATATATCAATATTTGTTTTACAAGTTGTAATGAGAAATAACGCAAAACATTTTGATTTATATAACAAAGTAGTGGAACAACAATTTAGCCTAATTGTTGAATGAAAAACTGAAATTGTCTCATAATGTCCAGTTACCGCAAGGAAAATACACAAAGTTCAAGGAATGGTTAAAAATACAATGTATGCTTATTTGATTCAATTGTCTCGATTAAGGAAAGAAAGAGACACACCTTAAATCATTCACGTGTTGTTACAGTAGTGATATATGTATACCACAAAACAACAATAAGGGCATATAATATGCATGATTAGATAAGTTTATTAGCTTTTCCTCAATTATTTCATTATTAATTTTTTTGGTTCACGCGTAATGTCTCTTTTAGCGATTACACCCACATTTATTTCCAAACAATATTTCGCTCAAATAGTATGCGATTTTTTGCTGCTCTGAAAAAATATGTTTTGTTTTCAAATAAAAATCTTTAATACATTATGAGTGAATAAATTTGGTGTTTTTTAATTGGTTATGTATTTATCGAGCTTTCGTTTATTGTTCCTCTAAAATTAGAAAACAACAATTTAGAGCTAAATGTTTTCAAATGTGTTAAATTTTTATTTTATTAAAAATTAAAACTAAAGGCCCATTCGAGAGATAACACAAATTTTAACGAATTACTACTGTGTCACGCGATTATGGGTATCATAAGAATGACGATTATTGTGGCAATTAATATCAATTTAAAGAATTTAAACGCCATTACTTTAAGAGGTATAAGCAGCTTCTAATATGGATTAAATATTTAAAAGCTATCAAAAAAGCGAACTTAAAACTACCTTCTAATGCTTTTTTTAGATTCTCTAGAAAAAAGTTTATCTTACTTAAATTTTTAAAATTTTTTTCGCATTCGGAGACAAACTTTACTTTTTTAGAAATTGTGAGAAAAATAGGCAGAAAAAATTTCAAGATTAACTTCATTTTTTTAAAATATTAGTTTTTTCAACGTAACTGCTCCGCTAATTATAATGTTGACACATTTTCTTGGTTGCAAATTACTCATAAATCATTTTTTCTTTACTTTTCTGAATGCTTTGCTCTCCGGAAAAAAAACTAAAACTAAAACCTACCAAAAACTGACAGTAACTTAATTATTACTATGTTTTTGGCACCAGAAATAAATGACATTATATGAAACATTAATGCACTGTACTTCGAGCAACGCATTTATTTGTATGGTTACTTTACTTTACTTTAATTTTTACGCAAACTTATTTTTATTATAACTTAATCATCAATACAGCAGTTTAGAGACTTTTAACGCTATTTTTCAAACTTATACCTGAATCTTGTATACCGTTTATGATAGAAAATTAATCTATTATTGACTGCAAAAATTAAGATTTTAAAAATTGCTGTATACTCTATGTGCGGTAAATTTTTAAAATAGAAATATAATTTTTAAATCGTTTGCATGTGATAATAATAATGCGAAAAAAATGAGCTCGAATTTTAATTAAATAATTAGTTTGTATACAAGTGATTGGGAAAAATCTTAATACGTTATTCAGTAACTTTTCAAATAGAATTATTTATTTAATATTTTTTAGGCTTGCTTTATATAATTCCAACATTTTGTACTGATATATTAATTTAAATTTTTCGCATTTTATTTAATATACAGTGTCGTTCCGTAAGATTAACAAAAAATATTTTAGCCAAACAGTAAATAAAAATATTTACAAAAATTGTAAATGGGATGAATCTTTTGTTAATACACGAAAATAATTTAATTTAAAGTTAATTAAGTGTAAGATATAATTTATTTTTACAAACAATAGGTTTAGTCTTGGATATAAAGCATTTATCGTTTACTGAGATATATTTTAGTGTCTTGTCTTTTAGACAATAATAGTGGCAAAATACCGTTCGGATGAATTTCGCTGCACACTTTTATATAATTTTACTAAGGATTGGACTAATAAAGAAAAATTTGATTTGAAAAATAAGCTTAAAATACATTAATATTCAGAGGTCTCTTGGTTTTAAATATTTATGATGAAAAAGGCTTATAATAACTAGGGATTTAAAAATCGTTAGAAAAACTAGTGCCAAATCGTTAATTAATCGTTAGAAATAAGTCCCAAAATCGTTAGAAAAATTCGTTAGAAATATTTAAGTCTTATTTATTATAATAATTAGTTTTAGTGTTTAAATTATTACAATTTGTATTAATTAGCTTGAATATTATCAACAAAAAAGTATTTTTAAAATAAAACTGATTTGATGAGTCTTAATAAATAGAAATAATGGAATTTTATAACTATTATTTTAAGTGAAATTCTATTTTAATTCTAATACTGAATTAAAAAAAATTAGATGTGAAATATTTAATCTTTAGTATATCTTTTGTATCATTTTAAGTACAATTTAAGATATTTTTCTTAATATCGTTAGATATTTGTTGAATCGTTAGTTATATCAAAAATCGTTAGTTTCGTTAGAAAAATTTTAGTTTATTTAATATCTTCATTGGTTATTATTACATAAGGTATGCTTCGAATTAAGGAATTCAGGTGAAAAATTTAATCGTTAATTAACGATTTTTAAATCCCTAGTTATAATCATTTATACTATTATTTATGTTATAATTAAACAATTATTTTAATACATAATTAGAATCAGTAAATACAGCGATAAATAACGCAAAGACCGCTTTAAGGAATCAAATTAGAAAATTGCTTAATAGTTCTTTGATGACAAACGAAGAGAAAACTCGACAATCGATTAAGTTTTACAAAACGAAAAGTTTGCGAATAGTAAACGAATCGCTGTTTATTTAAGCGAGAAGTGGACACCAATTATCTCTTGTCGCATTGCTTTGATTTCGGAAAACATAGTTTTATTCCGAAATACGACGAAAACAGTGGTGAAATGGATTTCTATTCGTTGCATTCAATGTACGATTATTTGGAATTACCGTCGAGTGTGTGGTACATCAAATTACAAAATGATGACGATATACAGCATAGACAACGATGCATGTCATCGAATGACACTGCACTCGATCTTATGATAGTTCCCGGAATCGCTTTTACCAGAGATGGACACAGATTATGAAACGGAAAGGGATATTACGCAAGTATTCTCAATACTGTGTTAGTAATGGTTTAGTGTTCCCTTATTTGATTGGTTTGGCGTTCGATCAACAAATTGTTCACACATTACCAGTCGATGAACACGACTTTAAACTTGATTTAGTTATTTCAGCAAATTTTAATACAAATACATAATTATATAAAATCAACAGAATCTTATGATTTAAAAAAATAAATAAAAATAAATATATTAGAATTTTTATAAAAATTATTTGTTAAATTTGTTAGCATAACAGACAATGGAATTCATATCTGGAATTCTCTTTAAGACAATTTACTTTAATAATGAATTAAAGTGTTTGAACAATAAGTTTATCGATTCAAACAAATATTATTTTAAATATACTGTTATTTACTAAATTCTATGTACAATAAAATTAATTTAAATATAATATATAATAACTAGTTTATGAACACTAATACTAAATTTGTAAACGTTTTTTTCGATTAACAGATCGAAACATATTTCTGGGAATCCTATGGAAGAGAAACAGTCCGGCAGCTCTTTCTATCGTATCGATCGATACCATAAATGATTCGATGGGTGTGTTGTCGTCGATCACTGCGTTTCAAATTGAAAACACCGTTCGACTCAATCACAAACACTTTGAAGAAATGAGTTGGAACTGAAACGTGTTATTTGCCGATCACTTCGAACTTAACATAGTATTTGAGATTAGTTTCGCGTTTCGGCAGATATAGAGTAGAATTATAAATCGAGAGACTTTTCTGAACCCTACCCGAACCCGAAGTGGATATATCCGACCGGAACCCGACACGGCTGTATCCGACCCGATCCGAAAATCTTTAATTTTTTGTTCATAATATATTTTCAAAGTTTATTTGCCACATGATTTAATAATTTATTAAAGCATTAGTACATTTAATTAGCTTTTTATTACAAATAAGGTTTAAAATTAAAAAATGGTAAATTTTTTTCTAAATTATTAATGAATTCATTGTAAAAAATTTTTAAAAATCGGATAAATCGGATAAGCTCTAAATATTTAAATAACAGTTCCGACCCGAACCCAACAGGATTGTATCCGAAACCGACCCGACGATTTTGTCGGATATCCGACCCGAACCTGACAATTCGGTTATCCGTTTACAAGTCTAATATAGAGGTCCAGTACAGACAAAACATTGTTCGATTGTCTCGCTTTCCATCGACAATACTTCTCTAATTTATTCCAAGCGTTTCTATTTGAGACGTCGAACGAATTAAAATACTGTTAGAATCTCGATATTTATAAACACGAAATAAATACGATTCGTTTATGTACGAAAAAACCGTTTATTATAGAAATCGACTATAAGTCGTAATTTAGAAAATATACGCATAAAGCGTTACAAAAGCCACAACAAAGGCGAGAGAGAGTAAAACAATAAACGGCAAGCGTTTTATATCAGTAAGTCGTATCGGAACGACTAATAGCGCGCCTCCTGTGCCGTCTGTGGGCACACCCGCCCGCCAGGAAGGTATCGAACAATACGCCCATTCGATACGCGGACGCAAACCATTAATATCGTCGGGCGAGCGGTAATACCAATCAGTGGCGTCACTTTCTCGGCGAAGGAAAACAAACGCCAAATTGAAGCGCACATCGATTTGTGCGAACCGCAACCCATTACTCGCCACTTCGTCCAACCATTCGCGTGCATCGGTTTTCGTCGCAAAACGTGACCCATAGTGGACGAGAATTTTATAGTCGCTCTAGACTGGCGTACCCACGAACTCTCGGCCAAACTCGACGAAATAACACTCGACTTTATCGGAGGCGTTCGAATACAAATATGATCGGCGATCGTCCGACGTCTGAAAATTCGCCAATTCGTTGCCAAAGCGAAACGTTTCAAATCGAATGCGTGATTCCAGTTCGAACGGCTCTTCGGCCGCTTTATAAATTTTAGCTGTCGGATCAATCGGCGCTAACTCCAGATAAACGCCATTCGCGAACCAATCATCGTTTTCGTCACCCATTTCGTTAAATTAAGTGGTGTTGATATCGCACTTTTTTCGTGAACACGTGTTTTCGAGTGATTTCGCTTAACAGACGTCAATTAATTATATCTAAAATTTCGTTTATTAGAAAGTGTAAAGTACAATGAATTCATTTTAAATCACTATTCCAAGTAAAATAACTAGATATAGGAATAGATTCACGAAAAGGCCTGAATATACTTAGCAGTTAATGCTGTATTAAAGAAATCGATGGCATATTATTTTTGTTGAATTTTTGTAATTTTGATCATAAACTGGTTTTCCATTTACAGTGCATCACAAATACTTCACATATATCTTAACACAATACTAATAAAAAAATATTCAGTTAATAAAAATATTTTTGGTACTTAATTTGCATAAAATATGCATTCAGGCTATATTGGGATTACTATTCAAATTTCAATTTTCGAAGCGATTGGATGAACAATTAAAAAGTTAGTTTTCTAATTTATTATATAAAGAAAAATATATATTTTAAACTTTTCTTCTTTGAATTAAACGTTAATTTGAACTAATTCTTTAAATAAATTCAAAAAATAGATTCATATTTTAATTTTTTATAATTTATTTGTGGACAAATACAATAAACAAAATTTTTAATTATCAATTAAAATAACAATAATAAAATCCAAAACCTTATAAAATTTAAAAAACAATAAAAATCTTAATAAAAACATGATTTGTAAAATATTTTTAATTTATATTTCAATATAATTATTAAAATAGCAGTTTGGGGCATCACATCAAACGTACAGACAACCGTCATTCAATCCAAAATGTAGAAATATTTCCGGACATTTTGAGGTGTGGTCAACGATATTTGCTTTAATTTCGCTTTTGATTGCTTCGATGTCCTTATTGCATGGTAAACCGTAATTGCAATTTGAACAATAATAATTTCCATTTAAAATATTTGGGACATTGTCATAGCAAGTGAAGCAGACCAATTGATAAGCGTATAATAGCGTTAACTGGACGATTGCTGAACGGTAACGGTAACAGTGGTTGAATTTCAGTAAAAGTAAATTCAGCCAAATCTTTTTAACGTCATCTTCAATTGATGCCATCAATGAATCAAAATTATCGAAGATGTTATTTGCTTCAGATTCCTAATTGTAAAAATGAAAATATTAATTAAATTGTTTAATAAAAAAAATTATTTTTGTTTACCGAATTTTTATAATATTCGCCTAAAAAGATTATCTCCTCTTCATTCGAAACAGTCCAGTCAACAAATTCTGAATCCATTGGCTCAATTTCTTCTTCAATTTTTCATTAATTTTATTAACTTCCTTTAAAATAAGTTAGAAATTGCTCATTGCTTCGTAAATAATCAAACAAATTGTCTAAAGAACTTGTTGCCATTTTATATTAACTTTTTTTTTAAAAACAAGAAAATTGACTTCAGTTTAAAACTTGTTAAGAAAATGACTCATTCGGTTTACAATAATAGTTACACAATTGGTTTTTCCATCTATTATTTATAATTTGTTTTTAGAATAAAATTTGAGTTTTCATCTATTTTTTTCTGATTTCTAAAAATAACTTTTTTTCCATTTATTTTTTATGATGTTTTTTAGGATAAAATAGGTTTTTCCGTAAAATTTTGTAATAAGTTTGGGTTTTATCCAATCTATTTTGGTCTAGATTTTTTTAAGACAAATAATTAATTTTTTATAAGCATAAAAAAATTGAAATTTAACCCTATATAAGGCAGTACTCAATCTTCAAAAATTCATTCAAGTTTTGATAACTTGGTGAAAAGTATGGGAAAACATAAAAGTTTTGCACAAATGTTTTTGGACAACGAAGCTAAAGACGAAACAATCGAAAATTATTAAAAAACGTCTTTTGGAAACCGAAAATGATGAGCTGATTGCTGGTACTAGTGTTGTGCTATTCGACGAAATTTTGGCCTATAAACAAGAAGGATCGATATTTTCGCAAAAAATGAAATTCAGCACATCAGAGTCAATCGGCTTAAAAGGTGAAAAAGTCTATCTCTTTCGTATATAAAAAAGAAATTGAGACGAAATTTCAAAATACCGGTTCGGATTTGACGTTTCAGCTATTGAAAATTTATGATTGCTTTGGGAAAAATTCAAAAATTCTATAAAGAGAACAAATAATATTAAGAAAAATGTATAATCCTCTGAGATTTAATACATGTTAAAAATTCAAGTTTTCTAATATTATATTATTCATACTTTATAAAAATTTTAAATGAAATATGAAACTTTATATAAAAGTTATATATCATTATATAAACTCTTAAATGAAATGTTAAACTTGTTTAATATTATAAAACAAGTTTGTTTTTATTGAAATTAATGGTTGAATTGAAAGGTTTTATTGAATAAATTTAAATTTTTTTGTGGAAAATTGTGTATATTTTTTGTTATATGATATATTGATATAAAAGAATTCGAATATTGAAATCCTGAAATATATTTAAACACATTTATTATTTGAAACAAAACTTAAATATATACAGATTATAACCGTATGAGAATGAAAAATTTTTGAGACTATAGTATTCGGTAAAATTATTTTTGAAAATATGCTATAATTTGCCAATATATCCTTACAGTTCAATAAATGGTTAAATAATATGTTGTAAATTCTTAATACGAAGAATATTTGTTTTAATTATGTGTAATAATTAATTATGAATAGTTATTGCTTCCAATAGAATAGAATGAAAAATTAAATGTCAAAATTGTCAAAAAATGAACTGTAAGAGTGTTAGTTTATTGAAAATATACAAGATTTGAGTTATTATTTGAGATTTATAAGAGAATAAGTTTTAATAACATTTATAATGAGTATAACGATATAAATCGATAATTAATTAAATATTACAAATTTGTAAATGATAGTTCAGTTAAAGCAACTTCCCAAATTCCAGTTAATGATACTGGAACCGGGAGTTTAACTTTAAAGTTTTCTAATTTAGCCATTATATTACAAGGTAATATTATTGAAAATTGATCCATTATGGATCGATTATCGGTACATATTCATATAAAGAATTATTCGTTTGGTCGGTTAAGTTTCGAAATGTCGACAGTTTCGTAATCATCTCTGTCTCGAGAAGGTTTCTTAATATAAGACAAATTTGGGTCCTGAGGTGATACCTTTTTAAAATGCAAGTTAATTATGATTTTTCCGAAATTAAATTTCAAATCATCCTTATGTTTGCATTAAGTTCGCGTTTTATTTGACAATTTTATGAATATCCTTTTTACCATCGGGAATATATTCTGGATTATCATAATTCAGAGTAATTTGATCCCCAAATTTCGCATCTCGAGACACCTCGAAAATCATTAGCAGTGGGTTTTTATTTTCACCATCTAAAGTCGGATAGCAAATGTCAGAATATCCATAGAACGGGGAATTAAGATCGAATAATTTTTCATAATCTTGTGTCCATTGCGGCTCATGTTTGGTTATTATTAAAAGGGGATCCAGAGGATTTTCATCCTGAGCATCCTTATATTTTACAAATTCAATGCTGGCATCTGTCGTAATATCAGTGGCATTATAACCAATACGGTAAGCTAATGCGGGAGAAATCCTCACATATATCCATTCGGAATTTTCCAAAATTTTTTGACATTATCGTAAAACCCTAAAGCCTATCGAAAGAAACTTTTGGCAATTCGGTAACCCTGGTTCCAGTGGCTTTAAAATTACCGTTATCAAAATGTTAAGCAATTGCTTTACTGATAATTAAAACTAAATCATCATTATTGTAAGTATTTGGAGGTATTATGGCAGTGTCAACCCTGGATACTCCAGTTGCAACTTCTGGAATTTCTCTGTCATAGTGTAGAATATCAATCAATTGTTCTGTTTGTAAAGTATACCAACTAACTGTATATGATATTTAAGTTATGGCTACAGCCCATGTACCATTTAATTTTAGGGTTTCATTAACATTGGAAAAGTTTTCAAGCTTTTGTTGCTTAATTTCATATTTATGTAAAAATAAAGTTACTGTGTGTTCAGAATCCATTTTATTAGATTATTAACTAAACTCCGCCCATTCTTATAACATCGGATGCGTAAACCCAAGAGTTTTGTGTACATGGGTAACCGACCCATTTGAAGAAATACATGAGACGTCCATTTTGCCGTTTGGGTCGAATAATTTTTTCGACGCCTTATATTTTATTTTTTTAATTTTCTGCAGTTGTTCCGGATAGTATCGGCGATTTCCGATAACAAATAACAGTCTCGGTTGGGATCGATTGACGGTTTGGACATTGAATGTATTATCAGTCCAGTTTGGGTAGTAACTCTTAATAGTTATTCCATGGATTAGCAGCCAAAACAAACCCCAATGTATTGCCAACATTTCCATTAATCACATTATTTTCAACATAACTTCCATCACTTTTAAGTTTACCATCACTATTAATAAGCCTCTGAATCTTGAACATCAATCCCATCTAAATTTCTAGTTAAAAAATTTAAATATATAATAATACGTCTTCACGAAAAATTTTTTAATTTCATCATTTGAAATGTATGTATCGATTTTAAAATTTTCTAAAAATACTGCAGTATCATTTTATATTACACCACACTTCGCGTCAACCTTTTCTTGCTCTTCTTCTTTATCTTCATTGTGTCACTTTCATTGTAAGAATCATAAGTTTCCTTATCTTACTTACATCATCTATATAATCATCAGACCCCGGATATTTGGTTAAATAAAATTTTAAAATTTAGTGGTTATTTGGGAACAAAAATTAAAGAATTTGGTAGTTATAAAAACAGAAATTTTTTTTTAAAAGTTACTTTATTTTATAATTTAAAGTTTTTAAGCACTATACTCCATAAGCTTTGACAAAATTACAGTATTTTTAATACAAATTACAAATTTCAGAGATGTTTCTTTTATGAAATTTTTTAGTATAAAAATTATTAAAAACCTAAATACGTATAATTAAACAAAATTTAATAGTGAAAACAATAAAATTTGAATACATAATCTCTAAAACAACGCTTTTAAACTTTGAAAGCTCTTTTGAACAATAAATTTGGTTGAATAAATAGAGATATCTAAGAATTGGTGGTTATAACGAATTTTTGTCATATTTGGTGTTTTTGGTGAAATTTGGGAAAAACCCAAATATCCGGGGTCTGATAATCATCTATAGTATTTGACATTTAATAAGTATTTGAATAGTGAACAGGCATCCGATTTGTCAGGCCCCGCAGAACCCCCGACATAAATCCTCTGGCCGGGCCGGGTTCGGGCTATGAAGCTTCTCTGATTTTTATAGATTATTGTTATTTGATATACAGTACTTCAAAAATTAAAAGAACATAAAAGTAACATTTTCTATTAAAAATTGTTAAATTATAATAAACATAATTAAAACTCAACCATAACCTGTGAAAGTGGATAAATTATTGTTATTCGACGTATTCTAAATAAACCTTTTTGTGAGTAAAAATTTTAATAGAACCCAATCGCGTCGGACTTTTGAATTTTTGAAATAATCGGGCTGGGTTTGGGCCAAGGATTAAAATTTCGAGCTTCTATCGGGCTCGGTCATGAAAATTTTAAGATTTACTTTTCTTATTGATATAATGATTGTGATTTAAGGACAGGACGGAACACATATATTCAACATTTTTTCACCCCTTATGAGAAGAATTCTGAGAAACATTATCATATAACGTTTATAAATGTAATTATCATATGTGTATTACAAAAAAAAATTTAGTTTCTTTACAGTTTAAATCATAATTCAAGTAAAAAACCCTAAAATAATAATTTTAAAAAACTTGTTAGTTATATTTATGAGATAAATTGACAATAGATGATTGTAAATAAACTTGAAATTCTTTTAGGGTTAGAGTCATGGACTATTTTAGAGACAATTGATTTATTAGTTGATTCACGCGAAAACGCAGTTTCAAATCGATTTGATAATTAACTCATTTAATTAGCAAATTTATTGATTACACTAAGTTACATGCTTTAGCAGATTATTTTACAAATTATATCTTCTAATTATAGTCATTCCAACAGTTTTATATATATTTACGAATTATAGTTAATTAATATGTTTCTTACATCACTAACATTTAAAACTTAAATTAGTATATTTTATTTAATCTATCTCAAAGGCAAATGACATTAATTAAATTTATCACATAAAAACAAGTCTATTTTAATAACTGTTTTTATTATTTTAACGTAAATATTATTTAATTAAAGTTCGGTTTTCTAATACTTTATACAACAATTCATTTAATTTGATTGATACAGTTTGGTTATGGATTTGCAAATTAACAATTTAGTTAACAATTGCCGCCTTCTTTTGGTGATCGAAAAAAACGATTTAAAACGAAATTATATTTGATTTTTATTTTGATATCCAAAAATCAATACAACACTATCTATGGGTTCTGTAATAATGCATATGATCTCTTCGATTAATATTTTTGGAATGACTTAAAGTTTAATAAATTAAAATAATAAAATCTAAAAAATAAAATTAAATGATCATATTTTAAAACTCATTATATGCAGTAAAAAATTATTATTAATATATTTTGAAGTCATTAATATTATTAATCGCTACTTAAAAATTCAAAAATATCAAAATTGTTAAGCTTATAATAAATTAAATATTGTAATAGAACGATATTTCAAATAAATTTTATATACTAATAAAATTTTTATTATCAAAAATATTGAATTAGTTTATTTTACAAATGAAAGAATTTTAGTTTTATTTACTTTATTTATTTAATTTATGATTCGTCAATAATATGTTACTCAATATCTTATAAGCGACTTTCATGTAATACATTGATATTTAAAGTTTAGAGAAGACAAACTTTAAAAAATATACTCTAAAACAGTTGTATTAAAAAAAATTAATTGAATAATTTTATTTCTCGAAGGATTCATTCTGAATAAATTATGCAAAACATTGACAGAAGTAAACAATTGCCACCATATATGGTCATAGAAAATGCAGGCAATCATTTCTATTCAATAGGTTTGTGGCAGTTTATGATTGGAAATGCTAAACGAAGTAATATATATTTTAATCCTCTTCTAACACTAATATGTGTTATCATTATTTGCATTCGATCGTTAATTTCTATATTATTTAAAAATACGAATAAGGAATATTTCATAAAAATAGGAGACTTTGCTTACTTTTTAAATGTTCACTATCAGTATAACATATGTGCGCTTTTATATTAATTATGGCAATTATCACACAAACGATACATTACTGGAATTTCAAACATGATGTTTATCCGTCATATATGAAAGTGTTTGAAATGATGGCTGGATTTAGAACACCACAATCTGTTGGTCTTAGTAATAAAGAAAATCTTTGCGCACTTATAAATAAATCAAGAAATCTATTCAAATTTATTGGTTTCAATGCAACTTATTTGTTCCCTATTATCATGTTTTTTATTAATTTAGTTATTGTTGCGATGAATTGCACTTTAATGCAAATATGTACAGTAGTTTTATATGCACTTCCATGGAGTTTGCTCTTTGCTTACAGCGCTTCATGTTATTTAAATTTGATTGTTTGGCAAATATCTTACTTTTATTTGATTTGCTATTATTTGCAATTGAAAATATCAAAAATTAATTGCGAAATTGATAATAAAACTAAACTATCAGTGGAATTAAGTTATAACGGAATTCGTCCGCTTATTAATTGTTTACAAGGAATTTATTTTGAAATCAAGAATTATAATGACAACTATTGGGCAAAGTTTGCGTTTTGGCTCTATTTGTTATTCTCTTCTGTTATTTGTCTTTCATTGTACATTGTATTATTTGGTAAAATGACAGCAATAATACGATTAGTGTATGCATACGCAACTGTTTTAGGTTTTAGTATGTTATTTGTATTCATGAATACCGCGTCTTCATTGACTCACGAAACTGGTAAAACTTATGGGTTGGTTATAAAATTATATACTAAACAACAAATCAACTTAACAATGAGATTAAAAGTATATTCAATATATAACACAATATTAATTTTGCATAAAATTCTATTTTTATTAGTTATCAATATTTATCGAAAGATGAGTCAAAAAAGAGTTGGATTTTACTGCTGGAAACTATTCATTATTAATTATTTTCGCTTTTCCGAAGTAAGTAAATGTTTAACTTTTGGATTAAATTGAATATTCTAAAATATTTTCTAATATTTATTATTTATTTTACAGATATGTTCGTTAATTTGTATACTATTTTTGAAAATAGTTGAAATTTCATCAAAACAACATCATTAATATTAATTGTTTATTACTTATTTTAATATATTGCAAAATAAGCATAGTTATAGGAATCTTTAATGTGGGGTCAATTCCAGAAAATCTTTATTTTTAATGGGGGCCAAAACCCATCGGATTTAATCCACATTATACCGGTATGTTTGATAATTAAATGATTTAATGAAATATAATACAATAAAGATGATTATCTGTTGAAAAAAAATACTTTATTGGTTGATTCTTCAACATTTAAATATCTAATATATCTATCTTGATATACACTAAGAAAATAATTATGAAATGTTGTCCGCAATAAAACCAACATTTTTTAAACCAACTCTTTCTATAAGTTAAAACATCTAAACAATGAAATTGAAGTTTTAATATCATTGCACAAATCAAACACTCAAATAACTAATTTCAGATAATTTTAAAATTCTCATAAAGTTATATCTTAATAATTGTGCATTTATAACAAAATATTGTAAACGATATAGGCTTATGTTTTTGACATTTATGCCTATTTGATGACTATCTTATATTTTAAAAAGTTTTTACTTATTTCTTATATAAATAAAGGTTATTAATACCATTAGAAATAACTGTAAGTTAGAAATAATTTAATTCAAGATCATCAGTACATTTTATAGATATTACTAAAACATGAAAAAATAATAGTTTCAAAATATTTACAGAATAAGAAACAAACGTTTAAGTGCGTAATAAATTAAAATTTAATATCGTTTTGATGACATTTCCACTAATTTTAAGAAATAAATGCTTATCAGTGCTACAATCTATAAATAGAAAATAAATTTTTTGGTGAATTCAAATTATTAATAAGTTATTAATAATAAAGAAAAATTAAATTACTTCATAAAAGCGAAAATAATTAATAATGAATAGTTTCCAACAGTAAAATCCAACTCTTTTTTGACTCAAACGCTCGACAAATGCCAACAACTATTAAACAATGTTTTCTATATTAATTTATAATTTTATAAAAAAGATGAAATTATATAACCTTTAATTTTTTAAACATATTAAGCTTTCGGTTTAAATAGAATGAATGCCACATAAATATCAATTTATAACACTTTCCAGATTCGAGTGCCAATGAAGATGCAGTTCCCATACAAACAAATAACAATAAACTGAGAAAAGATGTTGAGTATGCGAACACGAGTCTACTAATTGTTGCCATTTTACCGAACAATACATTATAGAGTGACAGACAGACTATTGCTGAGAATGATAAGTAAAGCCAGAAAAAAAACTTTGCCCAATAGTTGTTATTATAATCTTCGATTTCCAAATAAATTTGTTCCAGAGATTTAATTATAGGTCGAATTAGTTTACTATTTAAGGCAACCATATTTTTGGTCAATTTATATAATTTGCAATTAATTTGTCTTATTTTTAATATTAAATAAGAGCATATCAAATAGAAGTAAACCATTTGCCACATAACGAAATTAAAATAACTGCTTCCAGAATAAGCATAGAGTAAACTCCATGGAAGTGCATATAATAGCATTTGACTATAAGTACAGTGTAGTGATATTGGTATCAGATTTATGAAAAATGCGAAAATTGGGAAAAATATAATAGTATTGAAATCAATAATTCGTAAAAGATATCTTGAAGTTTTCATGAATCGTCTAATTTTCTGTTCATCATGTAAACCAATAGATTGTGGTGTTCTAAATCCAGCCATCATTTCAAACACTTTCATATATGACGGATAAATAT
>JAQGAW010001684.1:0-17971 GCA_034698025.1 Phthiracarus crinitus
ACTAATGGAAGGAGAAAATGACATCGAATCCACTAGAAAAGTATATGAACGAGCGATCGGTAATGTGCCGCCAAAGAAGGAGAAGAGGTATTGGAGAAGATATATATATTTGTGGATAAGTTACGCGATTTTTGAGGAATTAGACGCTAAAGATATGGAAAGAACTCGAGAGGTTTATCAGTTTTGTCTCAAATTAATTCCACATAAAATCTTTACATTTGCTAAATTTTGGGTAATGGCAGCCAAATTCGAAATCAGGCAAAAGAATCTGTTGAACGCTAGAAAGCTTATGGGAACTGCGATAGGAATGTGTCCCAAAGACAAACTTTTCCGCGAATATATTGAACTTGAAATACAATTACGGGAATTCGACAGGTGTCGAGTTCTTTATCAAAAATTTCTTGAATTTTCCTCACAAAACTGTACGACTTGGATGAAGTTCGCTGAATTGGAAACAATTCTGGGAGAATTAGATCGCGCGAGATCTCTATACGAGATCGCTATCGATCAGCCGAGGCTTGACATGCCTGAAGTGATTTGGAAGGCATATATTGATTTTGAGGTCGAACTCGAGGAATACGAAAATGCGAGGCTATTATACGAAAGACTTCTTGAACGTACGCAACACGTAAAAGTATGGATCAGTTTTGCTCGATTCGAATTTCAAGCCTCAAATGCGGACGACAATGGTATCGCTCAGTCGAGAAGTGTTTTCGAGAGAGCAAACCGAGCGCTAAAAAATTGTAAAGAGAAAGAATCGCGATTAATGTTATTGGAAGCGTGGCATCGGTTTGAAATGGAAAACGGAAGCGAACACTCGATTTCGGTCGTCACCAAACTTATGCCGAAGAAAGTTAAAAAGCGAAGGAAAATTCAAACAGAAGATGGATCTGATGCTGGTTGGGAGGAATACTATGACTACATATTCCCAACTGACGAAGAAGCGCAGCCACATCTCAGGTTCTTAGAAATGGCTAAAAAATGGAAACAATCGCAACATTCAACTGAACAAACCGAGTCTTAACATGTTTTTGTTACTCTATTGTAAATTTATTTATAAAAACTCTTAAAAATAAAAATAATAAAAATTAAAAAACTACTCCAAATCTTCTGGTCTTACGGGATGTGTTAAAGGTATTATCGACTTTTTATGTTTATCTCGAGGCAACGCTTTTCTCATATCTAAAAACGAGAGAAATGAGTATACATAATAAATGCACATTGAGTTAACTACTATATTGGTGTTTCACACAATATTAATGCACAATGATTTCGTGCAGTGATTGACCAGAAATGTTCGTAAAAATATTTATAATGTTAAATAAAAACAATTCTCGACACATTCACATAGAGCTGACTTTCTAATATGTTATTTCGGTAGTAATTAATTCAATGGCTCGAAAGATAATATAAAAAACAGATATAATCTCTTAATAAATATAAAGACTGCGGACACCAAGACAGACAGACATATGGTCAAATCCATAAGCTGAACTTCTTTGCAAGAAAGTCAGCTAAAAATCAGTTTAGTCTATTAATTGAAAATGTGTTTGGCTGACACGCAAATGCATACATACTTAATATATGGAAACACACGCATACATACCATACGCGTCTTCGTCTGGATCTCCAGAATAGTACTCTAAAACTCTTCGATACACAGTATATCCTAATCTCTTGTACATATCAACCGCAACTCTATTTGAAACGCGAACAAACAGATCTACGAAATATGCCTGTTTTCTAAATAAAATATTGGTTCGTAATGAATATATTAGTTTACGTTCAACTCATATATTACTCATACTTTTGTGAAGTGTGTTCGAGCGCTTTCATGAGCTTAGCGGCCAAATTGAGTCTCCGATAGGGAACGGCAACACTGAGAGCAGTGACGTGTCCGTGCCATTGCTCGCCGTGACCCTCAATCTTACCCATTATATAACCCATAATATCACCATTTGGTGCCTCAATAACTTGGAAGTATTCGGGCCAATGAGCCAAGTATTGTAAATAGAATGATAAACCATATGTCTCTGTCAATCGATCCAAATTCCTAGACAATACCGGTATAGATGTATAGATGTATAGTTATTATTATAATCATTAAGTGTTATATTCATACACATTATTGAACCGAAACATGTCATCGCAACGAAATGGACGAATATTACACATTATTATAAACAATTAAACTATTTATTTGAATTTAACTGATCAAATAAAATAATAGTAAATAATGGTTATATCATAATTCGATATTCGATACTGTTGTGTGACATCAAATGTTGCAAACTATCGATTCCTTGTTTGTGATTATATCCAAAATAATTATAACAGTTATGTGCGCATACAGTAAACAAGCCATACGTTATAGATATCTAATACTTTAAATAACAATTAAATTACTTTAACTCTTTGTCAAGAATTTTCACAAAATTTCTGAACGCATTTTAAAATAATAATAAAAGAATTTGCAGAATTTCTCGAGTTTTATTATTTTGCTTTAAAATTCGATATATACGAACGAAGTGCGGACTTATACTTGAATGTAGGATATTATTGAAAATGGGATAATTAAAACAACTAATAAGTAATAATACTGATTTGTAAATTTAAAAAATGATTTGATGATTTGTATAAATGCTTAAATTTAAACAGTGTTGAGACTGACGAGATTTTTTAAGTAATATTACGCAACGTTTATTAGTTTCCTATTAATACCTAACAAAGCTTTTTTAATTTATTTGTTTAGCATTGTTTATACTACCAATTTGTCAGTCCAATGCTTTGATCCTCAATTTTGCTAAATATAGATAAACGGGAACTTTATTGAAAATATGCGCATTTCTGGGATTATTCCCTTAAACTGCTAAACTGCCAAAACCGGGAAAAACATAGAAAATGATACTACTTTTAATTAGTTTGTTTTAAAACAAGTATTTTATTTTTACATTTTAGATGTCACTAATTATATAATACGCTTAATTTTAAACAAATTAGCATTTTTGTATTAATGATATATGAAAAAACTGTAAAAAGTTTTAAAACATGTATCAATAATCGCTACATTTGTATTCAATACTTATACAAAATATAATAACAAAAAATATTGAAACGTAAAAACAGTACTTTTCCCATTGAAAAAACATTATAGAGATGTTTCAATATTTTATTTATTGCTCACTTTTCAAAACTCAATTGTGTTGTGTCCAAAAGTTGGACCTATTTTTAAAACAAAATTAATCCTTAATTAGTCATTAATTAAGACACTGCTTAAAAATAGTAAAAATGACTAAAGTTTTTAGTGACACATATGCAGGCAAGAATTGAATTATTTTATTTTCACCTGCGTTTCCTATTAGCTGCTGTCATATGAATAAAGAAAAATTGCGGTATTTTCCACGAAATCACTATCCTTAGTCATAACCAAGGGGTAAATATTCTTTGATCAAAGAAGGTCAACGAATTTATTTATACTCAAAGAATTATTCTTTAGAAAAATAACTTATATTCTAAACTTGAATATTGAAATTTCTCAAAGAATTTTGAAAATTTAATATTTTTAGAAAACTTGTTCATAGTTTGATAATTAGCACTTTAAAAACTATTGCATTTAAATTGGACTTATTTATTAACTAATTTATGTAAATTATTTCTTTATTCAAATCAAAAATTATGCTCTGATAAATGTTAAAGAATAATAATAACAAAACTTTTAGAATATTTAGAACAATTCCCACATAATAGAAGATTAGGAGATTTAGTGTTCGTTTACTCTCTTTGTCTCTTACTTATTACCTTATTTATAGCTTTTCACGAAAATATTTCTATTGTTTTCGCTTTTATTCGTAAAAACTGTTTGAATTTTGTTTTAATACATACAGGAAATGGATATCCACTTCCTTTAGTTAAGTGGTTATTCAACACCCAAAAAACCTCAATAAAAATAAAATATATACTAATCGTTAGTTAAATGTAAAGTAAAGCACTCAATAAACACGTAGATTGGCTAACAATGGGGTTTTCGCGCTCAAAAAGTAGTGATTGTTTTATTAAAATAGTCGCTGTAAAACAAAATAAAGATTTTAAAAATTTATTTAAAATTCGGGCACACACTTAGCGCTGAGATTTTCGAAGAACTAAGAGTGTCACAGAAGAACTATTACTTCGAACGACTCCAGCAAAATGCAAGTTTTGGCCAAAGACCGAACACACAATTTTTTAAAATTTCTAAATTTAGGAATAAATTTATTATTTAATTAAGATAAGTCCATATTTTAAATAATTTTTTTTGTGCAAATTTAGCGTAAGAATTTAGTAGATATTAAAAGACAATAGACAATAATAATCAATCAATTTTTTATTGATACGAGTCATATCATATGACCTATACGTACATTCGTCACTCAATATACCAGTGTTGGCACTTAAAAGCAAAGTCTTCAAACTGGCGCAAAAAAACTTATAAAAAAATAAAATGCGATATTGAAACTTTTCCTTTTAAGGAAATAAATATAGATAAAAATTAATGCGTATTTATTTAGTGATAATGAAATAGTTACGCGTAAACATTAATGATAGAACAAATAAGTATATGTTTTGGATTAGAATCATGAAATTTTAAAAATTATAACAAAAAAAAAATTTTTACTTAAATATTATTCGAAAAAATATTTAATAAGTACCAGAAGTTTTGGATTTAATTTTCATGTAATTTATAAGAAAATATTTAAAAGATTAAATATTATATGCTAGTTATTAATACTTTTTTTTAATAAAAGTTATTTATCAAATATATATTTTCAACAGTTATTTTTAAATTTAAAATTAATATATTTCATCAATAATTAAAAGGTATTATTTGCATAAAATTCTTAAAGTATACATTTTAAGTATTGATTATTGATTTTTTAATAGCACAGTTTTATATAAAACAATTAAACCAATTGGTGCTCGAAAAGAAATTGAAAAGTTAAGTAATAATTCCATACTAATGGAAATTTTTCAATGTATTAAATATTTTTGTAATTTTAATTATTGTTTTAAATTATTATTTATTTTTTAAAAATCCAATACTAATACTTTAAATAATGTTATTTCAATATTATTTAAAACAATATTTTCTGAAATTGAAATTAAGATATTCGACATATTTTTAGCTAATAATATTCCAAGCAATCCGATTGACTATGCCACCTATGGTATACCAGCATTAAATGAGTTGCATTGTTTTTTAAATGGGACTTTACTATTGATATATTGCACAATGATTGGGTAAATTTACTAAACAATATGTTTTCTAATCAAGATGTATGGTGTAGAGTTGAAAATCTATCACAATATTTTTTGGTCTGAATCTTTAAAGTTGGATATTTGGACACCTAGAACATTGAAACTTATTAATACAATTTTGGTTTAACCGACATAGTACATAAATTTTGAATAAAAGATTAAATAATTGTATATTTTAGTTCGTTTTTCAGATGTTGAAAGATTTTCGTTTTTAAACATTTTTATACATTCGCCTGATATGTTAGATCAGTTAATAAGAAACAAGATGAATGGACCTTTAGATGCCTAAATTTGATGAGATTGAATACGCTAAATCTTACAATGAAAGTGGACACTTGCCTGTTAACGATAAATATAAACACATTGAAAAAATTTTAATAGATCAAAATCCATATTTTGTATATTTAGATAGAATCGCTTTGTTCTGATTTGTTTTGTCTTTATTTTTATGAATTAAATAAATTTATTCAATTTTGTCATAAAAAACTAGATATAAATTTAAAAATATAGTGTTTTTCGTTTAATGTGTCTACTCATTTTAAATTTATTTTAAGTTGAAATCATGACAAATTTGTTAATATTTATGATATTATAAATATTTTATTTATTACTTCAAAATTGTGAAGTAAATATTAGTTTTTAGATATTAACAATATTAAAACATTATTTAGTATTCTTAATTTTTAGAAATAAAAAGTTACATTGTATGTATTTTTATCGTTAATAGCCCCGCACACCAGTAAATTTTATAATAGAACCGGAAAAACTGTGGGACAATAATACCCGTGGACACTCAGACCGACAAGTTAGTTTTTAAAATAACATAAAATGTGAACATATTAAGGATTTGACAAAACTTGTTAAACTTAAGATGCACATTTTAACCGTTAACTTTTGACTTGATCGGTTAACCGGTTAAAGTCAACGTTAAAAGTTAAGAAATTGAGACGAGTTAATCTTAAGAGTTTCTTAACTGGTTAATTTAAAGCATAACCCGAGTTAACAGGTTAACTCTATTTAATTTTTTTTATAAAATTTTCATGAATTTTTTTTAAGAAATCGGGTAATTAAAAAAAATAATTTTAGTTTTAAAGTTAATAAAATATTTAAATATAATTATTTTCCACGTTATAAATTTCTATTATAAAAATTTAATTATAATTTAATTTTTTAATTTGTAATATTTTACGCAAATTTGATATTTTAATTAATTTTAAAATATCGAGTCAAAAAAGTGAGTTAACTTGAGTAAAAATTTGTTTAACCGGTCAAAGTTAAAGTTAAGAATGTTATTAACCGGTTAATGTTAAAGTTAAAATAATGACACAGTTAAGGTTAAGAGTTAAGACATTTCTTTAACTTTTGACTTTTGTGCGATCACTACTTTATACTTAAAAAGTTTTATTAAAATGAAGCGACGATTTTTAAATGATATCCGATTGATTTAAAATTGCAATTTTAATCAACTAAAATAAATTATAGTTTAAATACAGTAATTACGGTATTTTGTGTTTGTCAATAAAAGCGATAATAAATAAATATTTAATAAATTTTATTAAGATTAACTGATTAATAAATGTACCGGTATTTATAATTACAAATAATTGTATTTTGTAATGTTTGTGGATCTCTAATAATAGATATATTTTTGATTTTACAAATAAACAGATATTTAAAGATAAATAAATCCATATAATGTTAATCTTCTATAATAATAATATATTAATGGCAAAAATTGCTTTCTATAACTATATTTGTGAGATTATAAGTTAATTAAAAGTACAGCCAATCAGATGTTTACGTGTGCGCGATATAATCGTTTTATATTTAAATTGGATTTTTCAGAATCCTTTTCTGTCTGTAATCATAAACCTTTCGACAGCAAAATACTAATTCAGGAAAGATACGTATTGGAGGCAAACGATCAGTTCTCGGATAGGGTTCGTCTAAAGGCGGTACTATTGTAGAAGCGAATGATACTGGAAATTTTTTAAGTAATTTCAAACGTTGATAGCGACAGAATTCGTTATAAGTAAGAACATAACACTTGTCATCAATACAGGCAACACTATTAGTATCTCTATGTTTAGAAGCAAATATCTCTCCACGAATTTGCGTCGAATAATACTCAAGATCGGTATGTTCTGGACGATAATACCACAACAAACTCATCATCATTTCGCCTATCATTAAAACTGTTAATTAGAATGAAAAAACTGTAAATTAATTAATACCATCTGAAGTTTCCCAAAGAGCAGCTATTTTTGCGACAAAAGGTAAATCCGTTTTCTTAGGACCGCTTCGCAATAAAACGCAATCTCGAGTTTTAATAATATCCCCCTCGTTATGACGAATTGCTGGATAAGACTTTCGCAAAAATGGTTGGTCTTCATTCTAAAATATTAATTTAGTAATTTGAAAAATGTTGATAAATTTACAATATATATTACATTAACATATATGAATTTGTCAGTAGGCTCTCCTTCCCACGACCAACCGTGAGAATATCTTTTTTTGCTTTGTTTTTTAGACGGCAAAAACCGAGGTAATGAAACCGAAGCCATCGAAATAACTGGAACGCAGAGAGTTTTCGTAATTTTGGTTTGCGTTATTGGGTCAGAATTGTTCGGATTTGAGTTGTTCGATGTCGACGCAGATTTAACAATATTTGTGCCAGAATTACCTGATACTGATTCGGGTTCTATATTTGAAACAAGAGACTCATCGATAACAGTTTGACCCGCTTTTTGATTTGCTTGTGGCTTAAGTAACATCGATTTCTTTCTCTTTAAACTATTTTGACTATCATTTGATTTAAATCTCTTAATGTTATTAGATCTTTCAGAAACGATAGTTTTCATATCTTTCGTTCCGATAGATTTTGTGGAATCAAAACTTGAAATGTGCGATGAATTTTGATTTTGATACGAATCCTTTCGAGTTGGAGAACATTGAATACCTTTACATAAATATTCTATTGAATTGCTATGTGATGTCTGTTCAAAAGATGATGCGTTATCATTATTAACGATTGCAGATAAACAATTTGATGATTCGTTGCATACGGGATGAACTTCATTATACTTTTCAGTAACAATCGATGGTTGAGTGTATTGCACATTGGGATTCAATATCGCAAATGTTGTCGATGGAGATATAGATGTATTGGTTTGCGGTAATGTTTGAAAAAATAATGTTTGCGGCTGTCTTATCGAATTTGGTGGTAACTGTTGTAAGATCTGAGTTGTCGATAGAAGCGGTTGGGTTTGTAAATCATTCTGAAATGTCTGTCCGGTTTGAGTTTGTATTGGTGTCGAAGAAAATTGAGTGGAATGGACATGATTTGATTGAGATGTCTGAGGATGAAATGGTATGGGCTTATGGATCAAACACGAGTCATGAAGCGGCTGCAGCAGAGGTCCTGCCGGCTGATAGATTCCAGGATAAAAATAATTAAATAGTGGTTGCGAATGAGTGTGATCAGCGAAATGAGGCACTGAGAAAGCACTTGTATAATGAGAGGGATAAGTTTCACAAAAATTAACGATTGACATCGGGTTTAAGTGCGATCCAGAGGAAGGCATCGTTTGGTATTGATTATTATTATTATAAAATTGCACTGAAGTAGGACTCGAAAAGTTTAGAGTGGAATGTCCTGTTGATGTTGAAAGAATTGGGGTCGGAATAACTTGCGCCGGAGTGGCAGATATATGCAACTGAAACCGTGGAACTGCACCACCAGTTTGGGACAATTGAGGCAATGAACACACATTCGCTAAATTCGATGCTGTGCTCGGATTAAACGATGTCGCCATTTGAATCGTCGATTTTGTTTGCACCTGATATTTGTGAACTACTGATGAATCTCTTTCCAAAATTGATTCGATTTTATGACCAGACTTTTTTTCTTTATCACACTTTGTTTCTTGCGATGTGTTAATTTGGGTTACTTTAGTGACTTGAACTTTAGTTGATTGAAACCCAGAAACTTCGCTGCTTGTGCTTGAAATCGAGTTGTCTTCGCGAGAAATATTCCCATTACTCTTCGATGATTGCTTTCGTCTCTTTTTTCTATTTTCATAATCCTCGAGTCTAGCGATTCCTAGTAATCGTTCCCTTATTTTGTTGCTAACTTTTAAATTGTCAATAAATTCAATTTGTTCGGGATTTTTCGATTTTAGTATAACACTCTTCGCTTCAGCAAAATGAATGCCATTAATTACATTAATTGTTGGCGAGATTTCTATATGCGAAACAGTGGAACTAATTTTCATTGATTTAATTAAATCCGACGAACTATCACTATAAGTAGATTCTATTGGTTTATGTTTAATTCTTTGAGGTGAATAACTGGCTGCCATTATAGCAGAAGCATTAAGACTAGCCATCCGTTTACACGAACGAGTATCTATTATTTCAATTTTATCACTTAATTTACGCTTACGAACCAATTGTTTTTTCGAGTCATCATCAGATACTAACTCTGATTTTCGGTTATTTTTGTCTATTGATTTCGTCGCGAATTTTCTATCGTCTTTGACATTCGGTTTGGCGTCAATTTCAATCAAATCGTTACCCTTTTCTCTCTCATTCTCGCACAATAGACGTACTTTTGCGATCGCATTAAGACTCGCCACTCTGTGTCCGCGTTTTAATAACTCATTTTTTCCAATCTTTACTTTAATATCTTTTGCGTGTTTTGTCGTACACTTAACTTCTTTTTTACTTGTGTTTGTTTTTGATCGAAATTGAGAAGAATTTCCCATCTTTTTAATTGAATCCGTTTTCTTTATCTTAATATTCTTTTCTTTCGACAACGAAATTAATTTATTCGGTTTTTTCAAATACTTATGATTTTTCGTATTCTTCTTCGAATCCACGAATTGTTTGATTTTATTTGTTTTGAATAACTTTTTCGATTTCAAACGAATGTCCGTTTGTTTCCATTGTTTTCGATTGATTGGCAAACACTTCGACTTATTTTCAATTGTTTTCAATTGATTTTTTGTTGAATTTTGCTTTTCGACCAAACATTTGTTCGGTTTTTTCATTTTGACGATCGCTTTCGAGTTATTGCTGTTATTTGTTCGTGAATTCAATTGTAAACCAGTTGTCGTTTCATTCATATAATTTATTGGTTCGATTTTCTTTAATCTCAACGAAAACTTTATCGGTTTATTATTTTTGTTTAATTTCAGTAAATCATGACAATCATGATTCGTGTCTCGATCTCTCAAACCGATCAATGATTTCGATCTCGTAATACACGACAATTTCTCGTTTTTCCGTTTCGCACAATTCGATTGTCGTTTGCTATCATTACTCAACAAATTTGCTTTTTTCTTGTTTTTCTTCACTGTTTTATTCAACATTGTGTCTGTTATTGAGTAATACGTGGCACACAACACAACCACCACTAAAGTGATTCTAAAGACACATAAAACGCCATTTTATTTATATATATATATAGTATATGTAAGTTCTATATGTTCTTATAAACATTTTGTTGACTCGACATTATATAACTGTTTATTATAAGTGTTTGGTTACGTCACTATACAAACATTCATTATTAAATTACTAAACAATTGTTCAATTTATTAGTAGAACTAAAAATTTTAAATATTTTAGCGGTAATTAATTTTATATAATCTATTAATAGACATTCTTTTAGTGTATAATGAATAGAATAAACGAAGCAATAGAGTGGCGTAAACCGCAAATACATGCTATGCTAACATAAGTAATGCTTTCATATTCTGTATAAATATTGCTTTAAAGCGCACCAAATATTATTACAGCAGTTTGTGTTGTCATAGAAATAAACATTTAAAGGGATTTTCGATGATAATTGTTATTAATATTTTCGCGGTTTTAGCACATAATTCTTACTTTTTTATGAATTGACGCAAAACGCTAATAATATAAATTATTCTTGATTTCATTGAAACGATAGCTTATAGTCAGCGTATGTTTTCAATCAATTTTAGGCACAAATAAAATTAAATGCTTATTCTATTGTCGTTTAAGTTATCAAATCTCTTAATAATTTATAAAAGAAGTTTTCGCATAGTTTTTAAAGATAGATAACCATTCGATTTCTCTCATAATTTTAGAAACTATGTTTAAAAATTTATTGATATTTATTCCAATATATTCATTAACCTTTTCATCACTACTAGTAAATACTCTATTCAAGAATGGTTTAAAACTTTTCTATTCAATATACTTTTATATTTAAACTTTAAATATAAAAGTATATAAATATAGTCTTCTAATTGAATGATGCATAATTACTTGTCTGTTTATATTTACATTAATTCATTTACACGTTCGCTTATCAGTGAGTGTCGAGAGGGTAAACCCCGAACAATTCCCTTCTATGCCGTACAAACTTAAACCCCAAATGAAATACGGCTCTCGAATTAAATTAACGAATATATGTTTTTTCTATATAAAAAGTTTATTAGTAAACATAAATTGATAAAATCTTTATTATTTATTCTGTTAATGATGTCAATCATGCTAATATAATTAGAAAATTTTGTAAAAAATATTTGTCGGTTATTTCGGCTAAAATGACATTTTACTTAGCAAAATAATTTAACAAATTAATATAGCAAACCCAATATTTACCATTAATAGTCGGTAAATTTTTCATTAAAACTTTCTCTAATCGACCGCTCATAGAGTTAATTAAGCCTTTCAATTCGGTTTCCGGAATTTTGTCCCAAAACTCTTGAATCGCCTAACATAATTTCGGGACCGAATTGAACTGACAACTATTAGCGTACACTAAGCGGACCAAAGAGCACCATAGATTTTCAATTGGGTTTAGGTCTGGACTCATGGCAGGTCAGTCAAAAACCCGAATATTATTTGCCGAAAACCAATTGCGGGTGAAACGGGATGAGGCGTTGTCTGTTGAAATATCCAATAAGGTCCGCAAAGTCTTTCTCCAAATCGCAAAAGTGTTGACTCATGTACTTTTACATAATCTTGAGACATTTGCCAACCAGATAGGAATATTATCTCGGTTCTACCATTATAACCGAACCCCGCCCAGACCATCACTGTAACACCTCCTATATCGTTGCGATAATAATATTGGGGCTCTATCCTGATGTCATGCCAATAATACTTACAGCCATCAGGTTCATCCAAATTAAACTTTTTCTCGACACTAAAGACCACAATTCTCCATTTATCGCCAAAAGTGTGATGACGGGCAGCCGACTAAAGTTGGGTTTCGATGTTAAGTTTGGTTAAGTTTGGTCCAGATTTTCGCTTCACATATTTCATGCTCGGGTTAGATTTGATAATTTGTTCTATTATCGTCCTCTAGTGGTATGTCTTGAGCCGCATTTAGTTGTGCCGCTGCTATAATTCCCGATGAAGCGCCTAAAATCAGCCGTCTTTCGATCCTGGTTACAAATTATAGATCGGTATAGATGGTTCATAACAGTAATGCTGCTCCAAATCTGTTGTCAATTTCCGAATCCAGAGTTCTTGAACATATCCACTTGTCAATTGAGTACCATTTACATGCATAACACACTGAGCAGGTTCACGAGTAAACACAAACACTATTTATATTCATTATACCAAACGGTAATTGAGGAAATTTTCACTGAGGAAATTTATTGAAATTTATTGAAAATTCTTTGGTGAATTTTAATATCACTAAAACTACTATAAACGTATAGACAGAGCTTTCGATAAACTCACATTACGCAAATTCGATCACAAATGTAGTAACATATAGATTATATTCATTTAGAATTGATTGATAACTAGAGTTGAGAATCTAGGGACAATTTATAAACCCATTTAGAAACAGATTTTGGACAAAATTTTAATAATTTTGGGACAAATTTAGGGACATTATATTGCTATAATTATTAAAGATAATTGGATTTTTAAACTTTAAAACATTTCTTTAGTTTAATTTTTTTAAGATTTAAAAAATTATTTTTCTGGAATCAGTCTATATTTACATATGTCAGAATTAAATTTAAGATTTGAAAGTAAGCAAACTTTAAAAATTTCTGTATTTATGTCAAATATTTTTATGTCGAAAAATAAACCTATATTTTAATAATAATGTTATTTATAAAGTTTATGATTGATATAATGTGATGTTGTTATAATTTTAAATTAATATCAAAAACATAATATAAGGAGTTTTTTAAACAAATCAACGATTTTTGGGACATTTTGGGACACTTTCTTAAAAATTGGGTAAAAATAAATATTTTGGGACACTTTGGGACATAAGTATGTAGTGTATCCGCGTAAGTAGTAGTAGTAGTAGACCAGTATGAGATACACGCCACTGATGAAGACCTTTCCTTAGGTACGGCTCGTTAACGAGTCGTCCCTAAGCTGTTGTGGAAGAATACGAACCCCTGAAGAACCACGTAACTATTTACCACGTTTCACGTAAGTGAAATGAATGTTTAAGTATAGGAGTGAATCAATATAACAAAATAAGCATTGAATACGTTATAATAAACGCTTTATTATATTGAATATCAAGTGATATGTTTAGCATACAAATAACAAGTCAAGCATAAATAAGTTAATACATTACGTCTAATCACTATAACATATTAGTAATATATGTATTAAGTATTACGATATATCAAACTATTACTAAGAATGAATAATAATATAATATTAGATTAAGAAAACAATAACACAAATAGTGTAGTGACTTAGGGTGACATACACTACAAAATTTTAACTATTTTATTAAGTATATTATAAATATGGCTTAAATAAACAGTTGTATATTATATTGGAACAAAATTGAATATTCGGACAATCCCTGAATTCCCAATTATATTGATAACGTCAAGAGTGATAACGAAACTATTTTCTAAACAACTGTCTATAAATTCTAAAACATGCAAAATAATTTTAAAAATTCTACTAAATTTGCCTTATTTTTAAAATTTATAATAACAAACAAGAACGACACGTTATCAAAGACCTCAATTTTTACATATTGTAATTAAAATTTATTTAGTTTGATGTACCATAAAATTTTATTAGTATTGGTTATTATTATTAATAATAGTATATTTTATTTATGTATAAAATACTTTCCCAATACTTACCAAATCATTTTGAGTGAAAGCATTGCACTTTTCAATGCGGCTTTCAATGCTTTAACATTCACTTAAAATTCACTTATATTTTGTATGCATATTTCAATAAATTTTTAGTTTTTGATATTAAATTGTCGTTAATGTTATTAACTCATGAGTTATTGTTAGTAATTGTTAATTGATTTAATTGTGAATTGATTTGTTAATTGGATTCATTTGTTGATTATATCAGAAGAATAGACATTGCAAAGTTCATGGGTGTCTGCGATATCGTAATTGGCATTCATATATACGTCTACTCATTCATTATCGGTTACGATTGTATTCATTTAAAAAGTGGTCGTATAAAGCATAGATTTTGCATGTAAGCCTAAGCGCCGTTCAGACTGGGCGGTTTATTTGATGTTCTTTCATTCGTATTTCTAACATTTTCTAACAGATATTAAATGCTATAATGGATATCAATATGTATCAACTCTTTTTCAATTACTCAATATGTTAATGCTGTGCGCCTTAATAGCGAGCATATTATTTAATATCTGTCCGACTAGACTGAACGGCGCTTAGGTCTACAGGCAAAATCTATGGTATAAAGTTAACTATGTTTAAATAACTCTTAAACGTTATGTTATGCTTCACAGTAAATGTTTATATTTGTTTAATGAAGTTTTAAAAACTTAATATCAGATATTTGAAAATGGTTGCTGCGGACACACAAACAGACAGACGGATACACATGGTCAAAAGCATAAGCTCGCCTTTTTTAAAAAAAGAGCTAAATAATATATTAAAATAAATTTAGTATTATTAAAAACTGTCTCACTTTGAAATATTACAAAAAAAATTTTATTAAAATTTTTTGTAATAAAATTGTTACGTTGATTTTACTTGTTTCTTTATAAAAAACTTTAATATCCGAATGTTTATTATATTAGGTCTATACGAAAGTTGTGGATTAACTGTTAATTTTTCTATGGTATTAAATTTTTGCTCAGATACGGGCAATGGGATTGGGTATAAAGCCGAAAGAATTAAGAGTATATAAATCTAAGTTATCCTATTTAAAAGTGTACTTTCTATGAATGTGTCAGTTCTTGTATAATAAAAAATTCTATTCGATTTTAAGATTTATTTTACTTGTGACGCAAAATGTTTTCACATTTACTATTTTGAATTAATAATATTTATAATACTTAAGAAGTAAGGGGTACCCCTCAAGGTTTGAAACCTCACACAGCTGTAAGATGGGTTTTTACTGTAAATTATTGATAAGAATCACGCTATAGTGATGTGTTTTTATGAAAATAATATCAATAAAATCGCACTATAGTCCGAAGGTTTTTTAAAATAAAAATTTATATATAAATCGCATTTTTGAATTAACTTATATAAACATGTCAAACAAAATTTACTTTGTGAAATGACTTTTTCATTCATAAGGGTACTATTAAATGACTGTATGTCAGACATATTTTAACCTTTTTGCTGAAAGTGTCTTTTTAACATTAGTTCTATGGAGTATGTCCGGACATACAGGTTGACATACTATTATTTGGCACATAGGTTCCATTAATACGGTATTTACGAGAAAACATTTATTTACAACTTAACGAATATAAAAAATAAAATTTTGGAAAATATAGATTTTGAAACTTTAGTCACGAATCCTATGTATTACAATAGGTCCAAAAATGCAGGGTCAATAACCTTTAATAATTACTCTGTGAGTACGGAGTATGTCAAAGTTTGACTATTACCCTAAACCGATAATTTCTATTTTCATTTCCTTTCCCTTTCGTCAGCAGACAATAAAATCTTTGTCTATTTTTGTATTGATCGTGATTTCGTATTTTGGCCATTTTCACCACATCCACAATTCAACAAAAAATATTAGCATTAAAAATAAAAAGTTAAAATTTATTACATTTATCTATTATGAAAAAAAAATGAAAAATAGAAATTTGTACTATGGGGACATAATAAACGACATACTGTATGTCACTGACATACAGCATACTCAGTAGGCCCGACAGTTTTTTCACTGAATTTCTCATATGCATGATTATGCACATAAATTGATAAATACATAAAAGTTTTTAAAGCCAATTACCGTCATTGAGTAAAACTAACTTTTAGTAATAGGGTCGTTGATAGTTATGACTTTTTGCAATAGGTCACCAAAATCATGTGAGAATTTTTTTTATCTAAAATCAAGCCATATCATTTTGACTTTTTCATATAAAGATCACATGAACGTCTAATTAGTGGTGAAATAAAAATTTTAAAAAATTTTCTGGAAAAATATATAAATGGAATAAATAATATAAGACGTAGGGATATATAAACACTTGATGTGACCTCTAGTCACATATAATAGTGATTTATAGCCAAAACATTTTTAAAACGTATTATTAACACGTTTACCTTATATGCATAAATGCATATAACAAATCAGTTGTGTTTTACATCTCGCAAAGCGATAACATTTAAAACATAATTCAAACTAAATTATATGTTGAAAACAGCATGTTAGCTAACATTAACTCATTTATAATTTAAGTTAATCTAAATTCAGTTATTATTGTTATTATTACTAAATCATTATAAAACAAATAACTATTATTTAATTGAATAAACGAATGAATGATTAAAACTAATTCCGATATAATTAAACACAACACACTAAATTAATTTATTTAATAACTTGATTAACGGTAAAACATTGTACTGGAATAAGTTTTTTTGCGTTAAACTAAAATTTTTGTCAAAAGGTTTTAAATTTACATTTATAATATTTTATGTAAAAAATTTTTTGGTCCTTAAATGGACATTAAGTAATTTTCATTATTGTAAAATAAAATTTTTTAAAAATTAAAAGTTTAAGTAATATTTAAAAAAATATTTATAAATGTACAGTTAAATTTGAAATAGTTTTTTGAATAGTAAAAAATTTTTTGATTTTTGCTTTTTAAATTTAAAAATAAAAGAATTAAAATAAGTCATTTTTTAATAATATTTTAATTAATATAATTTTTTTTATAAAACTTAGCTGATTTCGATTGCCTATAATGATGATTTTTGATTTCATACAAGCATAAAATGAAAATCTTGATATAATTTTTTTAAAAGTAGAATAAAAGCTGTCACATCTCCACACTAACGTTTTTTACATAACTCTAGCAATACTGTACGAACATTAGGACTGATAACTGTAAATAAGTTACGCTAAAATCCCCTTTAAACTGAAATTTAAAACCGAATAGTTTAGCGTAAAACAATAAACAAGTGCTGTTAGCAACACATAGCTATTGAGATGTTTTCATTCAAGTTTTTAGTTTTGTGCAGTTTAGTTGTGTTCCTTTTTTGTCCTGAATTTTATTAATTTTTTCAATTTTTTAAAATTTTTTTAAATCAGCATAAGTCGCCTGATTATGACTACACACAGAGAAATTTTGTGACATCGAAAATCAAAACAAATTTAGTCGAATAATGGTTGCGATGAAACGATCACAGAGCCATCTTGTGATCGTTTCTAAATTTAGTCATAAAATCACGTGAGCGCTCAA